>JARFXV010000605.1:447500-762500 GCA_031761425.1 Cosmopolites sordidus
TTTTAACATCTCCACAATTATACTATCATTTCCTGGAACCTTGCCATTTTTCATCGAGTCTATAGCCTTTGTCACTTCCTCCACCAGGATATCCGGTACTTGTTCTTCAGTGGGCATTGCAGTTCTTGCTTGAATCTGGTCCTCATATAGCTTTGAATAAAATCTTCGGACAACCTTTAACATTTCCGTCCGTTCCCTGCATATTGTACCATCCTCACGCATTAAGGAAAACCTTTATGTCCTTTTCTTTGTTAGCTTCTGCTTAGCTTTATTAATTCCCCCTGTTTTCTTCCAGAGTTTTTTGAACAACCTCCATGTTAAATCGGCGCGTTTTCTCTTGAATACGTTTTCAAAGCTCAAAGTTTTGCAAAGCTCAACGTACTCGACCCTGCCAAAAGGACTGCCTGCATTCTTCATTGTCCGGCGTTTTTTCATTAAATTAATGATCTCATTGGATATTTTTAACTCTTTGAAACATTTATCTTCTGGTGCTATTAAAGCCGCCGTTTTAAGCACATTGTTGGCGGTTTCTTCACATTGGTCTGTAATTTCTATCTCCTCCGGGTCTTGTAACATAGCAAAGCGATTCGACAAAGCAATTTCAAAATCTCTGTCCCTGCTCCAGCAGCTTCCCAGAATCCACACAAATATTGCTTTATCGTTTGACATGATATAATCAATTTCACTTATGAGTCCAGATGGACTTTTCCATGTCCATTTTCTGTTGATCTTTTTCTTGTAAAATTAATTTATAATATAGAGTTCTTGTCCTTCAGCAAAGTCAACCAGCCTGTCACCTCTATTGTCCCGCTCACCATTTCCATATGGGCCATTTACATTTTTACAGGATTTTATACCTACACTTCTCTTTATCTAAAAATTGGGCCACATCATCTTAAAATTTCTCAATTTCTTCATCTCTACGGCTTATAGTTGGCGTATAAGCTTGAACGATTTGAAGCTTAAACGTTTTATACAGCTGAACGACGCATTGGGCTAATCTGTCGGATATTCTTTCAAATTTGACTACACTGTTCGTGTTTCACAGAGCCTAATATTCCAATGTATGTTGTCAAGTTCGATTAACAGTTCTTGCAGTCGGGTCTCTGTTTTCATTGTCTGTATATTAAACGTAGCAATGTCAACATTCTAATGGCAGCTTGATTTAACCCGGTGATTCTTAGCACCCTCTGCCTTGGGGCAGATCTTCCCGCTGCCGTAGGTAGTTGCTCCTTGGCCTCCGGGGAATGAGGGCCGTGTTTGAAGTTGTACTGTTATGTTGAAGGCATGGACCGTAATCTGCCGCGCTGGTCCAATGCGGATTGGCAGATTTTGGATCATGTTACTCTGAGGCCTCTGCCTCGATCTGTCCGCCAGCAACTTACGCTCCAGACGGCATAGCTCAATACTTCATTTTAAGAGCATTTTGTTGATTGTTTGGGTCCAACGAGACAACGGTAGTCAGGAGTTACACATCCCCGACCGTTGTTATGCGTTCCACATGAGATTGTGGAATTCAACAGTCGGGGGTGTATAACTCCTGACTACTATTATCTTGTTGGACGCTGTCCAAAGAAGTTAAAAAAAAATGCACATCTGATAAATAAATGGAATATATATATATATATATATATATATATATATATATATATATATATATATATATTATATATATATATATATATATATATATATATATATTTAATCTTTCTATAACTGAGAACTTCGCCAGATTTACCGATTGATTTTGTTAATCCCAAGTATCTTAAAAAAACGATATTAGACGAATATAGAATCCCGGAACGCTTAAGCATGTAGCCGGGCTAGAATCCGTAATGGCTGAATTACGTGCTCAAATAGGAAAATCCGGTTAAAATTTGCAGCAGAACGGTCACATTATCTACTGGAAACATTTGCTTTCGAAGAGTCAGTTCCCACGCCGCCTGGATGATAGATAAATCGACCCGTCATTTTTAGATAGAGAGATTTAATTTATAGGGTGTGTTTCTGATAAAAATCTAAATTTCCGGATTGATTAATAATGCTTTTTCGCTCGGGTTATGTCATAGATATTTAGCAATTTTGATTGTTTAATTCAAACGTTATACTTTTTAGTCTTTTGCACATGACCAACCATTTATTCCATTGTAGTTTTATAATATTTATTATATCGTAATAGGGCATCCTTTATTCGAAGATTAAAATGTTGTTTATATCAATTTTAATCTATTTTTACATGTTGTATTCATTTCAATTCATATCTAAGTTTTCGTCTTCTTTTTATGTAATAAATTTCGTTTTCGTGTATAATATATGATGATATATGGTATTCTTGTTAGATATAAATATTAGTAACCTGCGTATAATATTGTATTTCTATATCAATTTTTTGTTATAATTTGATTAATAATTAGGGGAAATCCTCCTATACCACACATTTCATACACATTTTCAGATTTATGAAAAGCCTAATAAAGAGTGGAGTAAGTATGACACTATCTTTTTATTGTTTTCGTGATATTTGTGACAGTTTAAATTTGGCTGTTGTGTATTGTAGACGTGCAAGTTTTATTATGATTAAATACATGCTAAAAGAACGAAAATTCTGATATATATATATATATATATATATATATATATATATATATATATATATATATATATATATATATATATATATATATATATATATATATTTAAAACAATAATTCAATTATTGCAACTCAGCGTGAACTTAGTCGAAAATATCCTAATCCGACACATAAACAGGCAATGTGTCATTTATTCAAGCAATTTTTATCATTTTGAACAGTTGCAGGTCAAGGACCACAGAATATTTGATGTAATCTGAATAATGAATAATAGAGATAATCTATGCTATAGACAGAATGTATTCTAGAGCAATATAAAACTTAACTGAGAAAGTGATAGAAGTTAAGCAATCTGAAGAACAAGTAGGTTCTACTTCACGTCGCTCTATCATAGCCAATATTTTCCAATATATGTATAGAATATAAGTAGAGAATTATATATACAACAAATTAAATCAAGTAAACCTTTAGTAGTATTCCATTTTCATACTTAAGGGAAAGTTTTATTGAGGCAGAAATTTCTTATAAATTTTAAACGTCGTGACTCTTCACAGAATCAACGGATCGACACCCGGAATGATTTAAAAACACACACACACACACACACACACACACACATATATATATATATATATATATATATATATATATATATATATATATATATATATATATATATATACATATATATATATATATACATATATATATATATATATATATATATATATATATATATATATATATAAAGTCAGATAATTTTCCCAGTACGAGGCGGTGCTATGTAAAGGAAATTGTATTACTAAAAAGTAACTTCTTTCTAGTAGTGTCCCATAAATTTCAAGCCGATTTGAAAGTCTTGGAAAGCATTTAAGTTAGATATATTTGCTACCATATAAAAAAGCTAATTAAAGTGTCGATTAAACACTACTTTTTGTATGGTAAAATCATTGTGCAAACCAAAGAAAAAGTTAAAAAAAGGTCATGCAGACTCTGCTCATTTACATTTCATAGTTCATAACTGATTTACTGAGTTTTGATGTGGTCGAACCAGAGCATGAGTGATGTTTTGTTGCGATCACTGAACATGATCCATCTTGGGCCGATTGCATGTTGTTTCGCGATTGTTTAGATGAAAAATCTTGGAAGAAAGCGTACAGAACATGTTACATGAACATTTAGGCATGACAAAGTTGTCAGTGCGATAGGTGCCATCTTTGCTTACTATAGACCAAAAATGTGATCACTTCACTGTGGTGTTTATACACATATAACCGAAATTCAAAACAATTTTTTGCGACGATTTGTGATTGTTGTTAACACAATCACTATATACCATAAATGAAGGAACAATCAAAACAGTGGTTTTCATCCGGCGAATATGCTCCGAAGAAAGCGAAAACAATTCTATCGGCTATTAAGATCGTATATGGCTACTGTTTTTTGGATTTGAAAGGCATCTTCATCGATTGTTTGGAGAGGGGAAATACTGTCACATGAGAGTATTATGATACATTATTAGTCAAATTTCATAAAGACTAGATAAAAAAATGCCCTTATTTGTCGAAGGCAGGAGTAGTGTGCTCTAGTACCATGACAATGGATCCGCACCTTCGTTCACCTTTGTAACAGCAAAATTAGTCTATTTCCGTTATGAATTGACATAGCATCCGTTCTATTTCTTTCCTTTTCTAATCATGAAGAAATGGCTGGTTGATAAGAAATTTACATTAAGTCAAGCGATCCTCGCCGAAATGCCCTTTAATTTGCGGAGTGCAAGTTCAGTTTGGAAAACATAAAACATAAAGTTGTAAAATCTAAATATATATATATATATATATATATATATATATATATATATATATATATATATATATATATATATATATATATATAATTTATATATATATATATATATATATATATATATATATATATATATATATATATATATATATATATATATATATATATATATATATATAATATATATACATTGGAGAGCAATGTTTTGTCTGTTGGTGGTTAGACTGGTACTGACATGCTCTCTCGCTAAGAATAGGGAGACCCTATCCACAATCAAACAACCCACACTTTCGCCGACTTCTCGTCCGATGGCTTATACATGCAGATTGGCGGATTATTTCAATATTAACATTAGAATTACAAAATTACAAAACAATAATTACAAAAACAACAATGGCACAACTTCAGAACTTCAGAACTATCAACATGGTGTCCTTTAACGTGAATTTTTAATTTAGGGAAAAGGAAAAAGCCTGGAGAATAAGGAGGCTGCGGGCTCACAGTGATATTTTTACTTCTCAACACACTCGTTAATTGAAATGGCTGCTGGCATGGGTCAATGTCATAATGCATCACCTATGTTCTTGGTTTTTGGGTCTTATACGAATGACCCTTCTTCTAAGTATCTTAAAAACCTCTCGGTATAAATGCTGTTTTGCCATTTGGCCTTGGGGCACAAATTCTTTATGAACGATCTGCTGACTATCAAAAATGAAAATCAGTATGCTTTTGATCTTTGATTTTGCTCAATTTTGTCTTTTTCTTTCTGCCTCAATTCTGTCATACCAGAAAATGAGGGTCATTTTCATTCTTTTGATCGTGCAATTGGTTTTTCGAAACCCATTTTCGCGCAAATTTTCTTCATCCCCAATTCATTGATCACCCCTGATTGAATCTCCCCTGATCATTGTCAATCGACAATCTGAACACGCCAAATTCCCGAGTTCTGTGGATAGTTTCATCTCAGTTTCATCTCTTCTTTCAGTTGAAAGCCTTCCGCTGCGAGGTTTATCTTTAATCCAGTCTCGACCTTATGACAATGTATTAAGTCAATTCAAACCCTGGGTCCTTGACAAAACACGGTTTCCCAAGGCCTGTTGCAGTTTTGCAAACATTTTCGTCGCACTCTAGCCTAGTCTAAAACAAAACTTGATTGCAAACGGCTGCTCGAATTTACTGTCACTCATTTTCAGAACGTACTAAAAAAAACCAGTTCATGAAAAATAATTGCAACGAACGACCAAGTAACTCTAGAGAATTCAAACTCTTACTGAAGACATGTCCGACATTGGTCTATCTCCCCTCCAAAAGGGCAGCCAACAATGTTGCCAGATCGAACACTACCTCCGCCAGTCTCATTACTATATTTACGCAACTCGCATAGCAGATATACTGTTAGGGTAAGGTTGCTTAAGTCGTACAATGGCCTAAGTCGTACACTGTATACCTAAGTCGTATTATCTCGTTTAAAATGTGTAAAGAGCACCATCTAGTGCCGTAAGCCTGAACTATTTAGTCATACGACTAAAGGAAAACAAGTGGGGTGGCTGGTTGGTTTCGTGAGGCAAGAATAATTAAAAAGTAATTTTTTTCACAGTTTTTATTAAAATTTTTGGCTTATTTGTTAGCTTTTTAGAAGGATTATAATCCTTAAGTTATTTTTAGGTTTACGTCTATCTTTATCGCTCTCGGCAATCATTTAGGCACATTCAAACAATAGATTTTTTTTAGGTTTTATCAGTGATTTCGGTTTAAAAACTTTGATGGCCTTGTCACTTAAGTCGTACCTGCAGATAATCGTATCCCTATGATTTAGGTATTTACTGGTTTACTAATATTTTTTTATCAGCTGATAACTATGCGAAGAGAAAGTACAATACTTGGAAGCAGGGAGGATATGGACGAAGCTTTACTGAAACATCGGAATGGTGAAATTGAATTTAATGAAGCATGTAAAAGATAATATACCAAAGCCTACAGTGCGACGACAATTAAAAGGTTTGATTGAATAAATCAACAAAATTTGGTAGAACTTGCTAAAAAATCAATCATTATTATTCAATTACCTCATCGCTTTAATAAGGAGAAGAAAACAGCCGACAAAAAATGGTATTACAGGTTTACAAAAGACCATTCCTACTTTGTTCTTGCGTGTTCCAGAACCAACATCGATGGCTTGAAGTATAAGGTTTACTAAAGAGCGTGTTAATGGATTTTTTTTTGATAAATATGAAGAAATACTGGATAAATACAAATTTACTGCCAACCAAATATAAAATATGGATAAAATAGAATTATCTATCGTTCACAAACCTTTTAAAGTTATTGCTCAAAAGGGCAAACACCACGTGGGTTCAATCACAAGCGGATAAAGGGCTATAACAAAGACAGGCATATGTGCGATGCAGCAGGCGAATTCATACCATCCATGTTGATACTTAAGCGTAGCACACTAAATGATGCCTTAAAAAAGGATCTCCGCCAAACTCAGCATTTGGGTGCTAGACAAATGAATGGATAACTTCAGAACTTTTCGCCGAATGGTTGCAACATTTCATTAAGTCCATAAAATTGGAAAACAGTGATCAAAAACAAACTTTACTTTTACTGGATGGTTAGGTTATAGCACTCATACCAAAAATGTAGTAGGTACCCTAGATCGGTTCGTATGGATATAGCGCTAAATGGTTTTCAAGCAGCAGGTTTGTGGTCCTGGGACTGAAACGTACACTCAAGAAGAGGATTTCGTAGCTTCTTTACAAATCTTTTATTCATCAAATCAAGAACCTGCTGATGTAACTGAAAAAAAACACTCTCAGATATTACATTGTCACTAGCTACAGATACATCGCTACCCATAGTCGTAGCTCCAACAATTGTTGCATCGTCACCAATCGTAGTATCGTCACCAATAATTCCATTGCCACCAATAGTGCAAAGCCATCAAAAGTAACAACACCATCCTTAGTACCTAGAAATGCAACACCACCACCCACCATTCATCTTGGACCTTCAACAATATCAGAAGATACTGCACACGCTAATAATACAGCAGCAGTTGACAAAATCATTAACACTAATCAAATAATAAAGTGTTACTTGAACACTTTATTTCCTATCCCTTGCATATCAACAGTTATTAAAAAAATGAAGAAAGGTACTAAACCAACAATGGAATTAACTTCTAGTTCCTATAAAAACGAATTAGAAGCCATGTAAAATATAAATAAGGGAAAGAAGCCTGTACTGTATTTAAACAAAGTTAAAATAGAAAAAGGAATAAAGAAAACTATAAAAAGCAGGAAGACAGGTGAAACATGTAAGAATGATAAAAAAAACCAAAGGCAAAAAATCATGGTTATGCCAACTATGTAAGAATCGCGAAGAAACTATGTAAGATCGCGAAGAAAACATGATCCAATGTATGAAATCTAAAGGTTGGGTACATGACCTATGTGTTGACGTGGAAAGTAAGATGAAGAAATATATTTATGATATGTGTGTTCCATCTCAATAATTTTTGTAGGTGTAAAAAGTACCCTTAAAAAGTACGACTTAGGCTATAGGTGGTACGAATTAGGCGACCAGGCGCCTTAATCGTACTTTTTTGAAAAACGTTAAAACACCTGTTTTGATCAAATATTTTTGGGTTTCAATGAATGTTTATTAAAAAGCAAATAAATAAAGATTCAGTAGTTGCAGAAGATTTTGTTTCATTTAAATTGTACTAAACATTACAGTGTTATTTCCTTAAGGAGTACGACTTAAGTAACCTTTCCCTACATGTGTGAAAAATATTATGCAATAACTATTCCTTACATATATTTGATATATCAAATATACATAACCAAATACATTACATGCATTCAAATATATCGAGAACATTCTTAATTTTTTTCAGAGTCATTAAACTCATATAATTTTCAGTAATCACTTGGTTTTTAAAATTCCGTTATTAATTAATTCGTTCTATTTTTTCTATTTCATAATCCAACTTTGAGAAAATACAGGTTCCGATTAATCGTACGTTTACAGAGGTACGCTATTACTGTAGCGTTTTATTATATTTTTTTAATTGGTGGTTGAAAAATTCTCTTTTCATTATGCCTATACGTTATAAGTATATAGTTATAACCAACAAAATTTCTTTGGGATACAGAATTACATATTTTGTTTATAGCTTATAAATGTCTATTGAAATTGGCTGCATTTCTATACTTTTATGGATATTCAACTTTACAGCTATTTGTAGGTATGCTTGAAAAACATTCTAATGATCCAACTGCATTTATAAATAGGTAGTTATGCTGGCAAATCTCTTTATAATATACAAATTACAATATAGAGTTTGTAATATACAAATCATAATAAAAGATCTGTGTTTGGTTAATGAATTATCACAACATTTGAAATAATCTAACGACCCTGCTATAAACGACTTTATATGATGCGCTTCAGGAATTTTCTCTATCATTGCGTACGTACCAATCTTCTTCAAATCTTCTTCCATCATTTAGAATGCTACAGCATTTTCTGAAGTGCTTGAACACGACATATTTTTTTCATCATTATCCTCTAAAAAAAAAAACAAGTAAAGTTTTTTTGCAAATACGTTACAGACCAAGAAAAAAAGTAACAGTTACGATTGTAACGTTATGCATTTCCCATGTGAAATTACCTCAGCGGCTAATCGCGTTAGCTTTGGCCTCCGCGTGATAAAACTGTGCATATCGCAATTACGCGAAAATATAAAGAAATTCGCTTGTGCCGCCTGTGCCAGAACAAAGCGGCTGCTGAAATCCAATTTCGGTTGTGAAATATACGGGACGTCTGGACAGACTAGATGCTTTTGGAGTATACCTGAATCAGTGGTGGAACATGAATTATTTTAATCAAATGGATATCATCTAATTGAAATTGAATACTGAACAAGACTAAATAATAACTTGTGCGCATAAAATGTTTGGTTCATAGATGCCTCAATGTATTCTAATAAATAAAATTTTATTATGATATTTTATTTGTTTGAGGCGAATTGTTTATTCTTGATATCTTTATATATAAAGGGTCTACCATTAGAAATGATGGAACTTTGACAGCTCATGACGGCTATATGTGTTTAGCGATATTTAACGACTTGACTTGAGTTGTTTTAGTAGTAGTAAAACTCAATTAGTTTCAAACCGATATGGCCTTTAGTTTTGTTTTGATAGATTTCGAAAACAGATTGTTGATAGTTTGATATTTTTGCTATCATGTAAAAAAGCCAATTTCGTCTGTTGGTGAAACATTATCTTTTACGTGGAAATCCAACTTGAAAAAGTATGATTTATAAGTGGTTTGGTGATGTGGTCGAACCAGCATGAGTAACTTTCTGCTTTCAGGACGCCCCCTTGAGTTGCTTTGCTCGCTACATAAGAAATAGCCAACAAAATAAGTTTAGACGCATTAATGCGATGATAAACGCGTGGGATGATCACGGACGAACGCGTGCGAAATATCCTGCACGATCATTCGAGTATCGGAAAGATATGAAAAAAAAATCTGATTTTTTACTCCACCTTCGTAGGTTGAAGGAATTCTCCTTCAACACATCTTTTTAAATTTAAATTGTCATGTTATATCAAAATTCTTAGAGTCTGTTTCACCTTCCTGCTATTTAACTTTCTGAAGAACAGATTCTGTGAACGACAGCATACCTCACATTATTCAATTCAATTTATACTGCAAATAAGTATGTTTTCTTTAATTTTCCCCTGGAAATCTTTGAACAAGGAGTTTACAAAGAGACGAAATGTAAACATCTTTTTAATATTTAGTTCCACATACCGCTGTAACCACATTACCGTTCTTCCGTATCATAAACCAGTGACTTCTATATAAGGTTATGATATTTTAATGGTTTCTTTGGGATTTTGTTTGCTTCTATATCCGTTTAAATAAAAATGCGGCTCATCGCTAAGAAGTGTTAAGATCAAGAAAATGCATCTATATAATAAGTTTAGATTAGCTCCAAAAGCTTAATGAAAAATGATACTTCATTTATATTTGATGCTGTTTTGTTAAAGTGCCACAATAACGAGTAATATATAAAAATATGTAAATGTGTTCCCAATCCTTTAGATAAAGAAGTTTTTATTGATGGTTTAGAATGGTATTTGTTGCATTAAGTTTAAAATCATTAATGATAATATTCTTTGTTTAATTGTATCCATTCTTTTATAAATAATAATTAAATTATAATAAAACGTTTATTACATAGGTTAACAAATTTAAACCTTTTTGAGGTAATATTTATGAAAATAGGTGTATATTAAGTAGTTTGTAGCCCTAAATCCGAAAATGGTCAGCACTTACAGTTTTTTTGTTACAGGGGGTCGGTGGTGGGAAAAAAAAGGAGGCGAGATATTTGAATAATCTAATATTTATTTAATATAAACATGTAAAACCTGTTAAATCTATGCAAGGACATTCCTGAAGATTATGTGAATAAGTAATATATTACATGAGATATAATATCATATAGCGACATACAACGATAAAAACTTTCACTTTTTTCTCATGTTCTGTAACATCATCTCTTTTTTAAAACCAGCAGCAGTCGCCCAACATTCATCATTCCACTTCATCATTCTTATGTCCTGGTAAAACCTCTCTCCTTGTTCGTCGCTTACTGCACCCAAATATTCCAGAAAAAAATCCAAATGGGCATGTAAAAAATGCATTTTAATGATATGCGATAACCTAGAATTTCATAGGTTTTCAAGAGTTCATCTATGAGATTTTTATGGTTTCTAAATTTATGGAACTTGTTGCCCAGAAATCCTCCTCACTACACTTACAAAATACTTCCCAGCTGCTAATTCCGTTTTATTTTTATTTTTTTTTGAAAACGGTAATCACCTAGAAGCTTCCTTATTTGAGGTAAATAAGAAAGGCCAATAAATATGCCTTCTTTTAGTTTTGCATCAGTGAGGAAATATTTCTTTTAGGTACTTGAAACCATTACGTTCTTTGCCCAATGTTTTGACAACGTTTTTCATTAGTCCAAGTATAATATGGAGAGGCGGAAGAACCATCTTTTTTTGGGGGCATATTTTTGCGTTTGGAGTATTAGTTTCAAAAGAAGTTCTATGAGGCCAATCTTTCTTACTGTAATGTTCTTTTGTTGCTCTATGTCGCATAGACATAAAAACAGCAATACTTTGTAAAACACTCTTGAAATCCTAGCAATATATCTATCAGGTAAAATTAATTTCAAATACTCCCTGACATAAAGGAGAAGCAGGTACTTGAAAATAGGACGTGCTAGGCCATTTCTGTGAAAAGGTGTTTTAATAATTCCCCAAATGAAACGCTAAAACAGCATTTTCATTAATGTTACAAAAATCATGTCGACCTGTGTTATTCACTGTAAATAATCTTTTTAATTTCATATATGGGGCACGCCACTGCCTTACAAGTTCAGAATAACAAAACATAAGATAAAACTAATATAACCTGTTTGCATATATTCAGATTTATCTTTGTCAATTTTGTTTTTGAGTTTTAAAATTGAGAATGATTTTAAAGTAAGTAGGCTTAATATAAATATATATATATATATATATATATATATATATATATATATATATATATATATATATATATATATATATATATATATATATATATATATATATCTATATATATATATATATATATATATATATATATATATATATATATATATATATATATATATATATATATATATATATATATATATAAATATATTTATATTAAGCCTACTTATATTTATATATATATATATATATATATATATATATATATATATATATATATATATATATATATATATATATATATATATATATATATATATATATATATATATTATATTATATTAAGCCTACTTACTTTAAAATCATTCTCAATTTTAAAATTCAAAAACAACTCAAAAACGAAATTGACAAAGATAAATCTGAATATATGCAAACAGGTTATATTAGTTTTATCTTATGTTTTGTTATTCTGAACTTGTAAGGCAGTGGCGTGCCCCATATATGAAATTAAAAAGATTATTTACAGTGAATAACACAGGTCGACATGATTTTTGTAACATTAATGAAAATGCTGTTTTAGCGTTTCATTTGGGGAATTATTAAAACACCTTTTCACAGAAATGGCCTAGCACGTCCTATTTTCAAGTACCTGCTTCTCCTTTATGTCAGGGAGTATTTGAAATTAATTTTACCTGATAGATATATTGCTAGGATTTCAAGAGTGTTTTACAAAGTATTGCTGTTTTTATGTCTATGCGACATAGAGCAACAAAAGAACATTACAGTAAGAAAGATTGGCCTCATAGAACTTCTTTTGAAACTAATACTCCAAACGCAAAAATATGCCCCCAAAAAAAGATGGTTCTTCCGCCTCTCCATATTATACTTTGACTAATGAAAAACGTTGTCAAACCCTTGGGCAAAGAACGTAATGGTTTCAAGTACCTAAAAGAAATATTTCCTCAATGATGCAAAACTAAAAGAAGGCATATTTATTGGCCTTCCTTATAAGGGAGCTTCTAGGTGATTACCGTTTTCAAAAAAAAAAAAAATAAAAAGGAATTAGGAGCTGGGAAGTATTTTGTAAGTGTAGTGAGGAGGATTTCTGGGCAACAAGTTCCATAAATTTAGAAACCATAAAAACCTCATAGATGAACTCTTGAAATCCTATGAAATTCTAGGTTATCGCATATCATTAAAATGCATTTTTTACATGCCCATTTGGATTTTTTTCTGGAATATTTGGGTGCAGTAAGCGACGAACAAGGAGAAAGGTTTTACCAGGACATAAGAATGATGAAGTGGAATGATGAATGTTGGGCGACTGCTGCTGGTTTTAAAAAAGAGATGATGTTACAGAACATGAGAAAAAAGTGAAAGTTTTTATCGTTGTATGTCGCTATATGATATTATATCTCATGTAATATATTACTTATTCACATAATCTTCAGGAATGTCCTTGCATAGATTTAACAGGTTTTACATGTTTATATTAAATAAATATTAGATTATTCAAATATCTCGCCTCCTTTTTTTTCCCACCACCGACCCCCTGTAACAAAAAAACTGTAAGTGCTGACCATTTTCGGATTTAGGGCTACAAACTACTTAATATACACCTATTTTCATAAATGTTACCTCAAAAAGGTTTAAATTTGTTAACCTATGTAATAAACGTTTTATTATAATTTAATTATTATTTATAAAAGAATGGATACAATTAAACAAAGAATATTATCATTAATGATTTTAAACTTAATGCAACAAATACCATTCCAAACCATCAATAAAAACTTCTTTATCTAAAGGATTAGGAACACATTTACATATTTTTATATATTACTCGTTATTGTGGCAATTTAACAAAACAACATCAAATATAAATGAAGTATCATTTTTCATTAAGCTTTTGGAGCTAATCTAAACTTATTATATAGATGCATTTTCTTGATCTTAACACTTCTTAGCGATGAGCCGCATTTTTATTTAAACGGATATAGAAGCAAACAAAATCCCAAAGAAACCATTAAAATATCATAACCTTATATAGAAGTCACTGGTTTATGATACGGAAGAACGGTAATGTGGTTACAGCGGTATGTGGAACTAAATATTAAAAAGATGTTTACATTTCGTCTCTTTGTAAACTCCTTGTTCAAAGATTTCCAGGGGAAAATTAAAGAAAACATACTTATTTGCAGTTTAATTGAATTGAATAATGTGAGGTATGCTGTCGTTCACAGAATCTGTTCTTCAGAAAGTTAAATAGCAGGAAGGTGAAACAGACTCTAAGAATTTTGATATAACATGACAATTTAAATTTAAAAAGATGTGTTGAAGGAGAATTCCTTCAACCTACGAAGGTGGAGTAAAAAATCAGATTTTTTTTTCAAGGAAAACCTTATTTTTTTTGGTTGAAAATCAATATATGTTGTAGTCTCCTTTTAGATCCAAGCTCATCGTCCAATGACTTGTCGAACTCTGCAACATAATATCCAATTTCGACAATGATCTTTACACTTAATGCGACATTTTCTTACACCCAGCTATTTCTTCATGTGTGGAAAGAGAAATACGTCGAAGGCGGTCAAGACCGGAGAATAAAATAAATGCATGTGCATAGTCGTTGTGAAGAACTTATTTCTTCGCCAAGTAGGAGAGTTTTTATCAACTTTTCGAAGATTTGTCCAATAATGCAGCATAAAGCTCTCCTATAATTGGCTTTCCCTTTTCCGAATAGTCGATGAAGATAATGTTTTGCGAATCTCAGAAAATAATTGCCATTACCTGTTCGGCCAATAAGAATGTCCTCGCTTTCTTCGAGGAGCATTCGCCGGTGTGACTTTTAACTGTTCTTTCATTTCTGGTATATAGTGAGAAATCCAAGTCACGTCCATAGTCACGAATCTCCCCACACTCCTTCTGATTTTGCTTATATATACATGTCTAAATACTGCTGCGAAGTGGCCACTTGATTTCGTTTTTGGTCCCCGTTGAGAAAATATAGCACCCATATCTTTCCGATACTCAAATGATCGTGCAGGATATTTCGCACGCGTTCGTCCGTGATCATCCCACGCGTTTATCATCGCATTAATGCGTCTAAACTTATTTTGTTGGCTATTTCTTATGTAGCGAGCAAAGCAACTCAAGGGGGCGTCCTGAAAGCAGAAAGTTACTCATGCTGGTTCGACCACGTCACCAAACCACTTATAAATCATACTTTTTCAAGTTGGATTTCCACGTAAAAGATAATGTTTCACCAACAGACGAAATTGGCTTTTTTACATGATAGCAAAAATATCAAACTATCAACAATCTGTTTTCGAAATCTATCAAAACAAAACTAAATATATATATATATATATATATATATATATATATATATATATATATATATATATATATATATATATATATATATATATATATATATATATATAATATGAACGATATGAACTAGCGAAATAAGTGAAGTGCGAATAATTTATTTAAACCCGCATAAGTAATCTATTGAAAGAGATAAACGCAAATTCGTCTGAACAATCTCAAAACAGCAAATATTTGGTGAATATAGATGAAGCGTTATTTATAATGGAACTCACGAGAAAGCTGAAAAAACTCAAGTTAAATATTTGCTGTGATATCACAAATAATATGGATTATGGAATGATGAATTTATAAAAACCTAATGCTTGGGTCTTTTTTCACTATTTATACAGGTATAATTATACTTATTCCAATTGATTTTTCAATAATTCAGAAAAGACAAAAGGTGTAAGACAGTGTTCATGCTCACAAAAACAATAATATTCAATATGCAGGAAATAAATTTAATTTACATATCTACTCTCTTCGAATTTAAAGGTGAAAGCAATCTTTGATCAGATCAAATACTAAAGTGACTTGTAATTATCCCTTAACCCGCATATTCACATCTAAAATGAATCGAGTAAAATACTTTGTTTCATAATCCGGAACTTGTAAATATTGCAAAAGCACAGCCTCACTTACCAAGCTGTTTCATTCTCTTGTTTCACCCAAACTCAAGTATTGCTTTCTAGTGTGAAGTCGTTTTTAAGGACAATATGTGACAATAAAACTCATTTACATAGGTATAATTTTCAAGCTTTGTGTGATCACTATATACTTTGCAATTTTTATAAAATATTTGCAGAGGTTGGATCGACTAAAATTCTCGAGAAATCTAACTTTCGTAAAAATTCCAGCATTTTTCCATATTTTTATAAAATGAGATGTATAGTATACTTACTAATATCAGTGAGTTGGGGAAACGATTATTTCGAAGCACTTCAGTCACCTTTTGGATATTTGCCGTAGTTCCAACTGATATTACTGAAAATGACTGTAGATGATCTTCGGTCTTTTCTCGGTCAAAATAACATCTTGCAAAGCCCTTTAAAACATCCTTACGGCTCAGTTTTCCATTACTTGCTACATTGTTACAGACATATTATTTTTGTGACACTTTTACCCAACTTAAAACAAAACGTAATATTCGCAATTCTTGCTTTTTGATCGGCGCCTAAATAAAGTAAAGTAAAGTAGTACGTTTTAAGTCATCAACAGTAGACTCTAATGCCTTGAAACTTCTGATCGTGCAAGCATATATTAAATGACGTTGCTTTGGGTGGACTGAATATTCACCACGAGAACTTTTTCAAAAACAATATTTGGTATTTATATAAACTAACATAGTCACCCTTGATTTTCACAGAATGTAAACTTCAAAACCTGTATATTTATGTATCTGTGTAATAAATTGTAATGTAATCCTAATAACAACATGGTAGACTTGTATGCTATTGTTGGGTGACTGCTTCTCTGTGCAAATTTTTGTTGACCAAATTATATCCCGATATTCTGTTGGTCTTGTTACCCTGGTATCTGATTTCGGAGATTCGATCTTGATTTGTTAACCCTTAACTAAGATCATCATCATATTTCATCATCATCAGCTCGTGTCGATCCACTGCAGGATGAAGGCCTCTCAGCATGCTTCCAACCTTCACGGTCCTGGGCTTTCCTCTGCCACTATATACTTAACGATCAGTCCATCGAGCTTTCGGTCTTCTAGGTGGACGTTTGCGATCAAGCGGTATCAACTCTAGGATTGCCCTGGTCCATCTGTCGTCCCGTCCCCTCGCTATATGGCCTGCCCATATCCATTTCAATTGCTTTACTCTTCCAATGATGAAATAAAATGAACATTTTCGTTTATTTCCTGATGGAGGTGCAGGGCTTTCTGTGTTGTCTTGTAATACCAAGTATATTTCTTTGCATTCCCGTCTGTGCGACCCGAAGTTTTTGAATTGATTGTGAGTGTCCAGGTTTCACTTCCATATGTCATAATAGGCAGGATGCACTGATCGATAAACTTTTCTTTTCAGGCAAAATGGGAGTCTGCTCTTAAACAATATGTTGTGCCTGTCAAATGCCTGCCAGCCACATTTAACAGGCCGTTACACCTCACGGGCGGTGTCTCCCTCCATTGAAATCCTATATCCAAGGTATTTAAATTGGTCCACAATTCCTTCCTAAAATTGAAATTCTCCGGTCCTCAGCGAATTTATTGAACATAACCTGACTCCTTTTCAGGTTTATTTGTAAGCCAAATGGTTCGCCAGCCCTTTGCAGTTCTTGTATGCGTCTTTACAGCTCCACTGGGTCTTGTGAAATGAGAACGATATCATCTGCAAATCTAAGATGGTTTAAGTTTGATCCATTGATCTTACGGAATAGTTTTTCAAGACAAGCCGAGAAAAAAATAGGCGATATTACGTCACATTACACCTCGTTCTACATTAATTCCCACTTCAAGATCAGCAAGGTGAATTGTCGCTGTAGCTCCATCATATATTGATTCTAGTAGGTTTACATATGCAGGGTCTACCCTTTGTCTATGCAGTGTATCCATTATGGCATGCTCTGAGATGGAGTCAAATGATTTTTCGTAGTCGATAAAAGCCAAGCATGCTGGCATGGTGTATTCGTTGTGTCTTTCTATGGCCTGCTATACAATCTGGATGTGATCCATTTTAGTGAATCCACTTCTGAATCCTGCTTGTTCTCTTGGTTGTCGTAAAAAGATCACTTCTGCATTTTTCAGTGTTCATTTTTCCTCCCCTCTATTCGTGAAATTACGACAAAATGTCATAAAACAAAGTTGTAAGAGACAGTTTGCTAATTATAACTGAGAATTTTTCTTACTCGGTTAACACTTAAAAATACACAAAAAAAATTATTTTTAAAAATGTTTAGCTCGTCACGCCCCTCTTGCAGTCGTTTTAGAAGCTTAAAAATATTTTTGGTGAATTTCTCATGATTATTTTTAGTACAATTTTTTTTCCACAAAGCTGTGGCATAAATAGTTTTCAAAATACGGCCGCGATCCATCCTTAATGGGACACCTGGTATATATATATATATATATATATATATATATATATATATATATATATATATATATATATATATATATATATATATATATATATATATATATATATATATATATATATATATATATATATATATATATATATATATATATATATATATATATATATATATATATATGTATATATATATATATATATATATATATATATATATATATATATATATATATATATATATATATATATATATATATATATATATATATATATATATATATATATATATATATATATATACCAGGTGTCCCATTAAGGATGGATCGCGGCCGTATTTTGAAAACTATTTATGCCACAGCTTTGTGGAAAAAAAATTGTACTAAAAATAATCATGAGAAATTCACCAAAAATATTTTTAAGCTTCTAAAACGACTGCAAGAGGGCGTGACGAGCTAAACATTTTTAAAAATAATTTTTTTTGTGTATTTTTAAGTGTTAACCGAGTAAGAAAAATTCTCAGTTATAATTAGCAAACTGTCTCTTACAACTTTGTTTTATGACATTTTGTCGTAATTTCACGAATAGAGGGGAGGAAAAATGAACACTGAAAAATGCAGAAGTGATCTTTTTACGACAACCAAGAGAACAAGCAGGATTCAGAAGTGGATTCACTAAAATGGATCACATCCAGATTGTATAGCAGGCCATAGAAAGACACAACGAATACACCATGCCAGCATGCTTGGCTTTTATCGACTACGAAAAATCATTTGACTCCATCTCAGAGCATGCCATAATGGATACACTGCATAGACAAAGGGTAGACCCTGCATATGTAAACCTACTAGAATCAATATATGATGGAGCTACAGCGACAATTCACCTTGCTGATCTTGAAGTGGGAATTAATGTAGAACGAGGTGTAATGTGACGCAATATCGCCTATTTTTTTCTCGGCTTGTCTTGAAAAACTATTCCGTAAGATCAATGGATCAAACTTAAACCATCTTAGATTTGCAGATGATATCGTTCTCATTTCACAAGACCCAGTGGAGCTGTAAAGACGCATACAAGAACTGCAAAGGGCTGGCGAACCATTTGGCTTACAAATAAACCTGAAAAGGAGTCAGGTTATGTTCAATAAATTCGCTGAGGACCGGAGAATTTCAATTTTAGGAAGGAATTGTGGACCAATTTAAATACCTTGGATATAGGATTTCAATGGAGGGAGACACCGCCCGTGAGGTGTAACGGCCTGTTAAATGTGGCTGGCAGGCATTTGACAGGCACAACATATTGTTTAAGAGCAGACTCCCATTTTGCCTGAAAAGAAAAGTTTATCGATCAGTGCATCCTGCCTATTATGACATATGGAAGTGAAACCTGGACACTCACAATCAATTCAAAAACTTCGGGTCGCACAGACGGGAATGCAAAGAAATATACTTGGTATTACAAGACAACACAGAAAGCCCTGCACCTCCATCAGGAAATAAACGAAAATGTTCATTTTATTTCATCATTGGAAGAGTAAAGCAATTGAAATGGATATGGGCAGGCCATATAGCGAGGGGACGGGACGACAGATGGACCAGGGCAATCCTAGAGTTGATACCGCTTGATCGCAAACGTCCACCTAGAAGACCGAAAGCTCGATGGACTGATCGTTAAGTATATAGTGGCAGAGGAAAGCCCAGGACCGTGAAGGTTGGAAGCATGCTGAGAGGCCTTCATCCTGCAGTGGATCGACACGAGCTGATGATGATGAAATATGATGATGATCTTAGTTAAGGGTTAACAAATCAAGATCGAATCTCCGAAATCAGATACCAGGGTAACAAGACCAACAGAATATCGGGATATAATTTGGTCAACAAAAATTTGCACAGAGAAGCAGTCACCCAACAATAGCATACAAGTCTACCGCTACTATGTTGTTATTAGGATTACATTACAATTTATTACACAGATACATAAATATACAGGTTTTGAAGTTTACATTCTGTGAAAATCAAGGGTGACTATGTTAGTTTATATAAATACCAAATATTGTTTTTGAAAAAGTTCTCGTGGTGAATATTCAGTCCACCCAAAGCAACGTCATTTAATATATGCTTGCACGATCAGAAGTTTCAAGGCATTAGAGTCTACTGTTGATGACTTAAAACGTACTACTTTACTTTACTTTATTTAGGCGCCGATCAAAAAGCAAGAATTGCGAATATTACGTTTTGTTTTAAGTTGGGTAAAAGTGTCACAAAAATAATATGTCTGTAACAATGTAGCAAGTAATGGAAAACTGAGCCGTAAGGATGTTTTAAAGGGCTTTGCAAGATGTTATTTTGACCGAGAAAAGACCGAAGATCATCTACAGTCATTTTCAGTAATATCAGTTGGAACTACGGCAAATATCCAAAAGGTGACTGAAGTGCTTCGAAATAATCGTTTCCCCAACTCACTGATATTAGTAAGTATACTATACATCTCATTTTATAAAAATATGGAAAAATGCTGGAATTTTTACGAAAGTTAGATTTCTCGAGAATTTTAGTCGATCCAACCTCTGCAAATATTTTATAAAAATTGCAAAGTATATAGTGATCACACAAAGCTTGAAAATTATACCTATGTAAATGAGTTTTATTGTCACATATTGTCCTTAAAAACGACTTCACACTAGAAAGCAATACTTGAGTTTGGGTGAAACAAGAGAATGAAACAGCTTGGTAAGTGAGGCTGTGCTTTTGCAATATTTACAAGTTCCGGATTATGAAACAAAGTATTTTACTCGATTCATTTTAGATGTGAATATGCGGGTTAAGGGATAATTACAAGTCACTTTAGTATTTGATCTGATCAAAGATTGCTTTCACCTTTAAATTCGAAGAGAGTAGATATGTAAATTAAATTTATTTCCTGCATATTGAATATTATTGTTTTTGTGAGCATGAACACTGTCTTACACCTTTTGTCTTTTCTGAATTATTGAAAAATCAATTGGAATAAGTATAATTATACCTGTATAAATAGTGAAAAAAGACCCAAGCATTAGGTTTTTATAAATTCATCATTCCATAATCCATATTATTTGTGATATCACAGCAAATATTTAACTTGAGTTTTTTCAGCTTTCTCGTGAGTTCCATTATAAATAACGCTTCATCTATATTCACCAAATATTTGCTGTTTTGAGATTGTTCAGACGAATTTGCGTTTATCTCTTTCAATAGATTACTTATGCGGGTTTAAATAAATTATTCGCACTTCACTTATTTCGCTAGTTCATATCGTTCATATTATATATATATATATATATATATATATATATATATATATATATATATATATATATATATATATATATATATATATATATATATATATATATTTAGTTTTGTTTTGATAGATTTCGAAAACAGATTGTTGATAGTTTGATATTTTTGCTATCATGTAAAAAAGCCAATTTCGTCTGTTGGTGAAACATTATCTTTTACGTGGAAATCCAACTTGAAAAAGTATGATTTATAAGTGGTTTGGTGACGTGGTCGAACCAGCATGAGTAACTTTCTGCTTTCAGGACGCCCCCTTGAGTTGCTTTGCTCGCTACATAAGAAATAGCCAACAAAATAAGTTTAGACGCATTAATGCGATGATAAACGCGTGGGATGATCACGGACGAACGCGTGCGAAATATCCTGCACGACCATTTGAGTATCGGAAAGATATGGGTGCTATATTTTCTCAACGGGGACCAAAAACGAAATCAAGTGGCCACTTCGCAGCAGTATTTAGACATGTATATATAAGCAAAATCAGAAGGAGTGTGGGGAGATTCGTGACTATGGACGTGACTTGGATTTCTCACTATATACCAGAAATGAAAGAACAGTTAAAAGTCACACCGGCGAATGCTCCTCGAAGAAAGCGAGGACATTCTTATTGGCCGAACAGGTAATGGCAATTATTTTCTGAGATTCGCAAAACATTATCTTCATCGACTATTCGGAAAAGGGAAAGCCAATTATAGGAGAGCTTTATGCTGCATTATTGGACAAATCTTCGAAAAGTTGATAAAAACACAATTCCTTCCTAAAATTGAAATTCTCCGGTCCTCAGCGAATTTATTGAACATAACCTGACTCCTTTTCAGGTTTATTTTTAAGCCAAATGGTTCGCCAGCCCTTTGCAGTTCTTGTATGCGTCTTTACAGCTCCACTGGGTCTTGTGAAATGAGAACGATATCATCTGCAAATCTAAGATGGTTTAAGTTTGATCCATTGATCTTACGGAATAGTTTTTCAAGACAAGCCGAGAAAAAAATAGGCGATATTGCGTCACATTACACCTCGTTCTACATTAATTCCCACTTCAAGATCAGCAAGGTGAATTGTCGCTGTAGCTCCATCATATATTGATTCTAGTAGGTTTACATATGCAGGGTCTACCCTTTGTCTATGCAATGTATCCATTATGGCATGCTCTGAGATGGAGTCAAATGATTTTTCGTAGTCGATAAAAGCCAAGCATGCTGGCATGGTGTATTCGTTGTGTCTTTCTATGGCCTGCTATACAATCTGGATGTGATCCATTTTAGTGAATCCACTTCTGAATCCTGCTTGTTCTCTTGGTTGTCGTAAAAAGATCACTTCTGCATTTTTCAGTGTTCATTTTTCCTCCCCTCTATTCGTGAAATTACGACAAAATGTCATAAAACAAAGTTGTAAGAGACAATTTGCTAATTATAACTGAGAATTTTTCTTACTCGGTTAACACTTAAAAATACACAAAAAAAATTATTTTTAAAAATGTTTAGCTCGTCACGCCCTCTTGCAGTCGTTTTAGAAGCTTAAAAATATTTTTGGTGAATTTCTCATGATTATTTTTAGTACAATTTTTTTTCCACAAAGCTGTGGCATAAATAGTTTTCAAAATACGGCCGCGATCCATCCTTAATGGGACACCTGGTATATATATATATATATATATAATATATATATATATATATATATATATATATATATATATATATATAATATATATATATATATATATTATATATATATATATAAGTTATATATATAAGGCTTTTATCGACTACGAAAAATCATTTGACTCCATCTCAGAGCATGCCATAATGGATACACTGCATAGACAAAGGGTAGACCCTGCATATGTAAACCTACTGGAATCAATATATGATGGAGCTACAGCGACAATTCACCTTGCTGATCTTGAAGTGGGAATTAATGTAGAACGAGGTGTAATGTGACGCAATATCGCCTATTTTTTTCTCGGCTTGACTTGAAAAACTATTATATATATATATATATATATATATATATATATATATATATATATATATATATATATATATATATATATATATATATATATATATATATATATATATATATATATATATATATATATATATATATATATATATATATATATATATATATATATATATATATATATATATATATATATATATATATATATATATATATATAGATAGATATATAACAATAAAACAAAAAAAAACATGTATCCTATAGGACACATTGCTTGTTCAGCGATTTGTGTGATAAATACTAAAAAACAATTTCTTGAATTACTTTCTGTTAAAATACACAGTCTCAGAATACATTTACCACAGAAAATAGATGTTTATCCATTGGTACAGAATTTACATCTTTATTTTTTCACAAAACTGAGAAAGTGAGCTATCAGTTCAAAACGTACATCAGAAGAGGGTCTTGCAGCAACTGGAACTATAGTTTTTTCGTGACTGATTATTTAGTAAACTAGTTCTTCCCTTTTTTATTTGATTACCTTTTATTAGAGTTATTGCTAGATTCGTACGAAACGCTTTTAAATTGATATGTTTTGGGTAACCAGATGAATCCATATCTCGTCTATAAACAAGCCAAGAATTATTGATTGCTATATGAATCGGCTGCGCGAATATCCCCATGTATCATCTTCGTGGTTTAAAAGATAACCTGTAAAGAGCAATAAGCATGCTTGTTAAATCAACTCCTCCCATATGATTGTTGTAGTGCCTAGTGATTTGAGGACATTCTACATCCACTGTTTTCTTTTCTTCTTTTACGAACCTTTTTACAAAAAATATAGGATTAGGGGAGACGCTGAAACTGGCTAGAGTAACACATTTTGAATCGACCCTCTTTTTAGTAGAGCCTTTTTTTAGTAGAGCCTTATCGCTTTTGTAATATACACCCTTTCAAACGGTTGCTGCATATAGTGTCCAAACTGGATATGTTACATTCATGTTTCAAAAAACAACTAAGTGAAGAAATTATTAAAATATACCGCACTCTCTTGAGGATTGGATATATATTTGCATAGCTCTAAAACTACTTTACCTCCTAAGCCAAAAGAGATTTCCAATTGTGCAAAATTGACGTTGTCGAAGATTTTAGTTGCAGTGTAAACCAGAAAATCATACACTAATTCAGAAACTCCGGCCCTGACAAACATTCTAAATCCTCATTTTTTAGGTTTTTTGGGCATTTATTCCCGATTATTTCCAGCTCTACTACCGTTGCATGCCACCATCACTTCATCTCTAGAAAACAAGTTTTCATTTTCAACACGCAAACAGTTTTATCTAAATTTTTGCAGGACTGGACGAACTTTGAACAAACGATCTCCATTTGTGTCGGCATTGTTATCCTGAAAATGAATTAGCCTATGAAGTTTTTTAAATCCATTTTTAAACATAGGTTGATCAAGGTACTTTTCAAAGTACTCAAAAGGGGAGCTTACAGCAATTGGTGGTTGAAAATCAGTAAAAAGAGGATTGTGCGCAAAGTCTGTTTTGGTCTAAGTGTAACGATAGAGGTTCTTCTTCTTCTTCTTCTTCTTTTATGGAACTAAATTAGCTAGCAGTATTTCGTCTTCCGATTCCCAGGTGTTATTAATCTTGTCTGCTACCTGGTGTTCTGCAGGAATATCGTCAAGTTGTGGATCCATCAAATTTGCTAGGGATATTTTATCGTCTGATTCCTGACTGTTTGTCAGTCGAGGTCTGCACCTCCGCTAAAGGTTCCTCACCTTCAAGAGACTCGTCATAATCAAACTCCTCCTCTTCTTCTGATGAAGATGATCCAACATCCGATATATTTATATCATTGGATAGCACAACTGGAATATAATCTCTATGCTTTCATTAAAATTTTCGACGATACGCCACCTTCATCGCGCCGAGGGTTCTAAGCATTAGGATCTAGTCGTTTACAGTGCCCGAGTTGCCTTTAATTACAATATGTTCTTACGAAAAATTTTAGAAGCTTTAGTATCTCAGGGGATACGTTGGAGTTTAAGGGTTAACATAATAACATGTTCCATTGGTTGATGTATGAATGGTTAGCTTGTAGCTTACTGGTTCTTTAGTTACAACTCATGAATGTGTCTTATCTACTGATATTGTCATGTTATACTGTCGGGCAATGGTGAAAAATAAATAGTAGATTCTTTTGAGGTCATTCTCATTGTCAGAAATTGATACGGCATTATCTGCGTAGCAGAATATCTTAATTTCGCCTGTGGTTAGTTGGTAGTCTCTATAGGAGTTCTTGACATGATCAGTTTATTTGATCATAATCAGATTAAAAAACATAGGACTCAGTGAATCTCCCTGCTTGATGCATGTTTACGTCGGTCCCAGGAATATTGTAACAGATGTTTTGGTCGTTTTTTTTATAATTTACTTCTCTAATTATATTAAGGATGTTTTGGGATACCCATTTGTCTTTTAAGATATTTAAGACGTCCTGTAGTATGACTTTATTAAAGGCTTTTGTGAGGTCAACAAAGCAGTGAAATCAAATTTTATTGATTTCTCTTCATACCTGTGTCAGTATAAAGACGGCATCTACAATGGATCTGTTCTTTCTAAATCACTATTGTTCCTGTGAAATATTTAGGCGTTTATTGATGTTTATATCTAATATATTTATAAATAATTTCATTATAAAGCTCAAAATAGTCTTAATAATTTTCTGTTTCTTTTACCCTTGTTGAATATTGGAACAGCTATGCTTCTTTTCCTTTCGTTTGGTATTTTTTGTGTTTGAATTATTTTATTGTATAGTGATTTTAGTTCTTCAGGAAAATCTTCCCCTCCATATTTTAGTTTTTTGGTTAACTTGTCGAATTCAGGAGCTTTTCAATTCTTCAAATTTCTTTTGACCTCAGATGTCATGTCAATATTAATTGTTAAGTTGTTCACTTCTTCCAGGTAACATTACTCTTTAAGGCTAGTTTCTTCGGTGTATAGATTTTATAAATATTCTTCCGCAAACTATAAAGCCCTTGCAGTAGTTCGTTTTTATCTTACTAATTTCTGCGATTACTCTGTTTTTAATTATTAGACGGTTTTGTTTTTCTGCTGTGTTATTACTCATGCTACACAAGTTGACATCTCTTTTTTATTTGGTCAAGGTTTTTATCAAGGTTGTCTGGAATATATCATGATTTGTTGGACCTGTGGGTGTTGTGAGTTTATATTGATTTTTCTGATTACCATATATTCTTAGGCGGCACTTTCTGTATTTTGTTTTATCTTATTTCTGTTTGTCTCTGTCATTAGTGTCATCAATTTCCTATATTTTGTTACCTGTTATTTTTTGTTATAATCTGTTTTTATATAAACTTTTGGTTCGATCATCTTCAATTAACAATGCTCAGTATTTCTTTGATGACGGGTTGTGGTTTTTTTCCTTTGTATGTGTACTCGTAATTTGTAGGGAACCAAGCGATGATTGGAATCTCTATTAGTTGAGGAGATTATGCACGTCTAGTATTTGCGATGGGTATATAGCTCTATTCCATATGACATAGTTGATGGTAGATATCCGTTCTCTTGAATTTTGCAAGGTAATTTTGTGTTTAAAGTATCTCCTATTTATCCTTAACTTGTTCTGTGTGCATAGTGCTATTAAGTATTCGCTTCCTGGCTAATTTTTTCTGCATCGAATCGATATTTTACAACTCATAATTTTATTCTGGCATTCAGGTCTGCCGTTATCAAAGTTTTTTCGTTTTGTGGGATACTTTTTATTTCTTTCTCCAATAACTCGTAGAAATGCTCAGTTTTCTCAGAGCTCTTGTTCCTGTAGGGTGCATATTTACTAATTATGTATAATTTGTCTTTTTCTGATTGTATGATAGTTTTCAGGAGCCTATTATTTATATAATGTGCGCCCTCTATGTTTTTCTCAGGCATTCCACTGTATACCAAGACAAGTCCTCGTAGTTTAATATATCCTTTACCTTTTCGTTTCATTTCGGATATGGCGCAAATATCCATTTAGTGTTCTTTCATTTCAAGTAAGATTTCCTGGTTTTTATGTCTGTCTGTGAGATTACGTTCCAACAGGTCACTCTTAACAATTTCCTCTTTCAAACTCTTGTATTTTGTGTGTCATATATACTATAATCGTATTCATGTTCACAATTTCACGTGTCGGTTGTTTCTTCATTCTCTTCTATTCTGTTTCTTTATTTGTTCTGTCATTCCTTAATCTCATGATGTGTGGCAGTTACTGATTTTGTTACTGAAAACTGTTTACAATCACATGTTCTTAATGAAATTATTTAAAATTAAACTAATAAACGAATTGATATTGATAGTTGACAGATTGAAGGAATGAAATTATTGTTAACGTCACACAAGAACTATTTGAAATATCGTCTTCTGTTCACCATCATTTGTATGGTAGTTACTTTTAAAATACAGAAAAGTGTATCATAAGGTTATTTATTCTAAAATAATAACATAAATAATATAATAATAAAATATAAATATGCTGATAATTCTATATAAGGTCTATACTAAAGATCTGTATTTGAAAATAATATGACATAAGTTGAGTTGTTTTGATTTTTCCTAACGAAATATTATGTTCATTAAGGAGGATATTATACGTGTCGAAATAATTTAATTTAATAGCATATATGTGAGATATCATATGATTCAATAATCAAAAACAAATAAATCCAATCAAAAACATATATTTTGTTTGCAAGTGTCAGTGGTTTCAACGGCATCCCTTTTTAAGTAGGTGAACAAATTATATTAAAAAAGTAATTAACAAATAAAAAAGTATTTTACTTTTAATGAATAAAATGTTGTCCAATAAGAGTGTCACAACTTTAACATCAGGCACAATTATAACTATTAGCCATAATCCGGTAATTGTTATTTTATCTTGAAGAACAAACAATGTCATTCTTTCAAAAATAAGGTCGCTCAAATGTTCCTAACGGCTTCGTCTGATGGATTCCGTTCTGGAGACCCAATTTACGATTATTCTTTCATTCGTGGAGTATATTTTCATTGGTGGCCTGAATGTTGAACCCTAAAAATAATAATCCAACTGCATGAGATCGCTTGATTATGGTAGTCAGTTGACATTATCATTCCAGACAATAATGCATCCAGGAAGCTTTTCTTGCATCAAATCTGCTGTCTGCCGAGATGTATGACAAGTTGTATTTTCTTGTTGAAAGAATATATTGTTTATATCTACATTTATCAGTTCAAGCCACAAAGATTCTGTTAACAGATTCTTAAAGCATTCACCATTAACAGTAACAGTATTTCGATCTTTGTCTTCAAAAAATTAAGGTTCTTTATTACTTCAACTCAAAAATTATCCTAAATAGTGATTAACTGAGGATGAAGAGGTATATCTTCAATCACTTGAGGATTTTAATCAGCCCAAATCTTGCAGTTATGTTTGTTCGTAAATCCATTAAGCTTCGTCGTAAAACATTTTCTTTTTCCTAAACTGGAAGCGCTCTAGATTGGCGTATTGATATAATATGCTGAACATAGTAGTGTATTGGTATGTCCACAATTTCCCGTTCAACGTGCGTTTCAATTGCATTTCAATTTGCGACTCCGCAAGCGTAGCACAGGGCAAGAAGCGTCATGACCTTTTACGTACGTCCTTGCATGCCACCTGTTCAACAACGCATGCGTCTAACCATTCAACAGATGCATGCCTCTTGATGAAGTTGAACAAGTGTGGACATATCTTATGAGTGACGTTTAGATTTTAAACAGCGTTGGTATTACGGTTTAAAATTGTGACACTCTTATTGGAAAGCTCTGTTAATAATATTTTGTTTGTAATAATATGCTGTTTGTAAAAACGTGATATAAAAGTGGAAATGGCATTTGATTGCACGTCACAATTATACTGATAATTTTTTTATCATAAGGAACTTTCGGCATATGAAGCAACATTCAAAGGACGGCAAACTACAGATTATTGTATTAAGTTTTGCAGTAAACCATAAATCACTTCTGTAGTCATAATCTAGCTAATATTGCTAGAAATACGAGGATGTAGAATGTAGGAGGTATAACAAATCAAAAAATCAAAAAATCAAAGCAAAAAACGGGGACCCCATTTTTTTGCTTTGAACTGTTGGTTCTACTACTACTACTAGATTACTCCTGTAATGTGTGATTTTCAAAATGTTTCGCAATGTTGCTAAAATCACATAACAAAATTTGCAATAATTTTTCAATATGTAATGCATATTTGGAAAATATAACTACCATATAACACCTACTTAAAATATAGATTCTTATTCATGCCACCAATTAATCTTACTCGTCAATTAATTAGACTACTTTCAAATGCTGTCGCTATATAACAATAAAAAGCAATGTGGACAAAACTGACTGTCAAAGAAATTGCGAAAACAATGCCGCAGACAGCACGAACGTAAGTAGACTTGACAGAAATAGAAATGGAAACCGATAACGCGTTATTATTCCACATTCTCATTTGCATTGTTGGCTCTCTCTACTGGCGGATAAAACAATATTGGAATTACGTCAAATGCGCAACGTGAGCAAAATATTGCGATTAGCTAGTTTTACATGGCGCTATAATCCCGACACAGCTGGTTTTGTTCTGCTTCATATTTTTCTGTCATGGCTCCCTTTCATTAGATCATTGCTTGGTAAGAGGATACACACTATATAAACATATATATATATATATATATATATATATATATATATATATATATATATATATATATATATATATATATAATTTGAAAATTGTAAACTGGGTCGGTATTAAAAAGCTACGGAAGTTTACCCGTGCTCTACGTCGTGCTTTGTCATTCTTTCATCCGCCATCCAAAGCGCCAGCAAGCGTCTCCCAAGACCGGTTTCTGGCCTTAAGCCGTCATCAGATGAGCTCAAGCTGGACTTCTGAAAAGCGGATGAAGGAACGGCTAAAGCCATGACCATTTAAATTGGCCATGTCAAATGGAGGCTGCAATCACATGCAGCCATGCCATCCTGCGGTAAACGGTTGCAGCAGTCAGACTGTGCGAAACCACTTCACAATTTTTCGATCATATCTGGTACTTACCCGAGGTTAGACGGGTCACGAACGGTTTCGCGCAGTCTGACTGCTGCAACTGTTTACTGCAGGATGGTGTGGCTGCATGTAATTGCAGCCTCCATTCGACATGGCCAATTTAAATAGTCATGGTTTTAGTCGTTCCTTCATCCGCTTTTCAGGTGTCCAGCTTGAGCCCAACTGATGACGGCTTAAGGCCAGAAACCAGTCTTGGAAGCTGTTGCTGGCGCAAATAGTTAATTTATTGATTTAAATTATTGCTTTTAATTGTTGTACCTTTTTAAAGTTTTTGTGGGTGTTTTTTTGGAAAGAGTGTGAAATCTGAGATGGAATCGCTCCTCTATCATGCCAGTAACCATGCTAGATAGGACCGGATGACTTCTGGGAGATATTCTTGGTCTGTTACTTGCCATTCGGTAAGATTTCTCGAGAGTGAAAGATCAGCACAAATCCTGCAGTTGTTCAAATTAAAGTCCTATTACTACTTCAACTCAAAAATCGCACTAAATAGTGATGAACTGACGATGAAGGGGTAAATCCTGAATCACTTAATGATTTTAATAAGCCCAAATCTTGCAGTTATGTGTTTTTTACCCATTAAACTAGAAGTTCGCTTCATCGTAAAACATTATTTTGCCCCAAAATTGCGCCTCTATAGTTTAATTCCCGAATTTTCAACGTAAATGATGATCATCTAAATTCATACAATATACTGAACATAGAGGTCTATGACTGATGTTTAGATTTTAAATAATGTTGCCACTATTACGTTTCAAAGTTCTAACAGTCCCATTGGAAAGTTCTGTTAATAACATTTGCTGTTTGTAAAAAGTGGCATAAAAGTGGAAAGGGCATTTGATTGTACGTCGCAATTCTACTGATAAAATATTTTGGCCTAGAGAACTTTCGGCATTTGAAGCAATATGCAAATGAAAGCAAGCTACAAATTATTTTATTAAATTTCCAATAAAGTTGCAGTTAATCTGACTACTTTCAAATGTTGTCGCTATATTAAAACCCAATGTGAACAAACTAACTGTCAAAGAAATTGCTTTTGACTGGTTTTGCAACCACAACGGGTTTTATTCTGCTTTTTCTTTTCCTGTTATCGCTCCCTTTCATTAAACCATCAGTTTGTAAGAATATAAACTCTATCTATATATTTTATCAAATTAGTTTGATCATTTAAATTATCGCCTCTAATTGTTGCACTTTGTTTAAGATTTTTTGGAAGTTTTTTGGAAAGAGTGTTAAATGTGATAATAATCGCTAAATTTTTACAAAAATAGCCTAGCAAGTCCCATTTTAGTACCTGCTTCTGCTTTATATCAGGGGATCATTAAAATTATTTGTATCTGACTTTAAACTGTACAATACAGGAATTACCACGAGACCATAAAAGCCAATATTTTATATTTTATGTGCCAAATTGGAGATCAAGATAAAAGTTGAGCTCCTCATGTTTGTTGTGTGAGTTGTTGCGTAAATGTAGTGCAGTGGATACATTGCAACAAAAATTCTATGCCGTTTGCTGTTCTTATGGTGTGCAGAGCATCTACTAACCATGTAAGTGATTGCTATTTTTGTTTCACTAAAACAGAAGAGATTTCAAAAAATCAAAGGGACAAAATTATGTCAGGGTATAGGTCAGTTCCTTATAGCCAAGACTTACCAGGTACCGATTGTGCTTTTAAACCTGGACAACATATTTCCCGGTGATTTAAATTCTTTATCAGGATCGGATCCACAACTTTCTGAGAACACCAGTTGTGACCCAACATTTTTAACAACTACCAGTGAACCTCACTTAATAACTCAGAATGAACTATAGCATACTACTACAGCACGAAATATAGCATTTTCAAGTTTTTATAAAATGGAAGGATCTTTATCTGTTGTGACATTAATGGTTTAATGAATGAACTTAATATGGAACATGTACCGTTCGAGTGGCGTATTTTCATAGATTCGTTAAAATACAGCCTAAAAGCAGCCTTGCTTCAAAATTGAAAGAAAAACCCATCTATTCCTTTAGCTCATTGAGTGAGAATGAAAGAAACATATGACAACTTAGCAACCATTACTAAACCGCGTTAAATATAGACAGGATTAGTGGGACAGAGCCCAATATAGTGGGGATTTAAGCATGATAGATATATTGCTTGGGTTTTTCAAAGTATTAATAAAATGTATCATAAAATTTCTTTTGAACCTGGTACTTCAAACATTAAAATATACCCCCTTTGTTAACCCAAAAAGATGCTTCTTTCACCTCTCCATATTAAGCTTGTACTAATGAAAAACTTAGTTAAAGCCATGGACAAAGACGGCAATGATTTCAAGTACTTAAAAAAAAATATTTTCTCAATGATGCAAAACTAAAAGAAGGGATAGAGGGGATGTTGGAAGGGGATAGGAGGGATGCTATGTTGTCCGACTACTGCTGGTTTTTAAAAAGAGATGATGCCAGTGCAGCAGAGTTGCAGACCCCTGAAGATGCCTCAAAAAAATTATATAGGGGAGAGTTGCCTATATTGAACCATTTTTCGAAAATCTGGGGCAATATCCAAGTACGTATGAATATTTTATTTAATAAATTAGGCAACTATTCACTAAACTGTAGCGAATCTTTCAATGATTACAAAAATATTTTATCATGACAAGTGTCAACTTTATTTTTTTAAAAACCCTGCTATCGGCTCAATTTACGAAACTGGTGTCCAAAAATGAACCGCCCAATTCCTAAATTAAATCACATACTAAGAACACCTCTCCATTGCACCAGTAGGTACCTAATTGAAATAAAATGCAGTTGAATATACATGTTTTATTTTAACACTGACGTCGCTTCGGTAGTATAAAAAAATAAATAAATACAATATAAACTCTAAACAAGTAAAGAACAAAAACCAATTAAGAAACATTAGTTTCAACTTTTAAACTCTTCGTTTTCTTCAATACCTTCACACTCTTCATATGACCACCTAAAACATGCCTGACTTCTAGCCCAACCTTCATTTGATTTAGAAGTTAAGTAGCTGTCACTGCCGTATGAACATATCTCGTTACTGGGTTCATCATCCGTGCTAACTTCTGAATCACTTGACCTTGATGATGGATTTCTCATCTGTATTTTTGGTTTCTTTTCATTGCCGAAAAATAAATTCATACTTGCTTTTTCTACTGACGTCTTTCTTCGCTTTACTGTTTCTGGTTTTTTGCTTGCTTGTTCTATTCTCTGTATTTTTTTCTTTTTTTCTTTAAGATCCTCTTTGTAAGAGCTACTAGTAAGCAATACTGCACAAGCAGTTGTTTTATTCTTACGCTTTTGAACAATTTTACTTGTTTCAGGAACAGGTGCTAGCTCACTGAGACTTTGACTTGAGAAGTTTCTCTGGAGTGATTTCTCCAAATACTTTTCTGAAATGAACCGTGACTAAAGACGAGAAGCAGAATCAACTTGCTGTGAAGCACAATTAGAAGAACTGGCAGGCTCATTGTGAAGTGAGATATTCTCTGTGTCAGCCTCAGGCAGGTGGCCATGAAGAGATATTACCATTCTCTGGGTTTTCATGAATCCGAGGTGTTAGGGCAGTTGATGTAGCAAATAAGTGGTCTCCGAACCTATTACGGTTGACTGGCCAAATCCCAGCTCCTTTAAAGGCATTTTTCTCCAATACGCATAGTAGCAGCTTTTCCATAGGCTCTACTCAATAATTTGGACACGTTTTAAACTGTTATATGTAATAGTTTTGCATGGGTTTAAAAAAACCAACATCTAACGATTGTAAACGGTGGGTAGTATGACCAGGTAGTTGCAAAAGATGAATGGAACGCTGTTGAATAAAATCTAGAGCTACAAAATTTTTGCTGTGTGTGGAATGGCCATCTAGTAACAGAATTACTGGCTTATCTGGACTTGACTGAACCACATGGTAAAAATGTTTCAGCTACTTAAGGAAAAGATCGCTATTTATGTATCCAGTGTCAGATATTTCTACGATAGTTTCTGTTGGAGCACCTCGTGCAAGTTCGGGGGGAAATCTCTTTCGTTTAAAGATAATCATAGGCGAAATATAAAGACCTGCGGCATTGCAGCAACAAACCATGTTTAAACCTCTTTCCCCGCTAGCAATTCCTCTCACCTGGCCCTTACCTTTTTGAGTTACTATCTTTTACATTTTTTTCTGGACTGTCGTGTAGCCAGATTCATCAACGTTAAATATTTCATTTGCGGTAATATGGTGTTTGTCAACAAGTTGCTCTAAAATATCGAAAAATTGCATTTCCTTTTTCAAAACCTCGTGTTCGCGATAGATGCACTGATAAGTTAGGGTGTCTGCGCATAAATGCATAAAATCATTTCTTGCCAGCAACTTTGTTCTCTTTATTAAATGAATGCCGTAGTTGGTGTTTTTCTGCTTACTGAAATGCAAGACGTCGTATATCTCTTATAGTGAAACCATAAAGCATTTCTTCAAATTGAATAATGTGCTGAACTAGTGCGTTTTAAGTTTCATTCAAAAGAATACTCCTAGTGCCCATTTTCTTGACATTTCCAGTGGCATGCTTATTGGTTTCTCTAATGTGTCTTAAAAGGGTAGATTTATTAATGTTGTACCGCTGGGCGCATTCGTTCAATCCTACACGTTCCTCTTTATATGTATATATATTTCTCTACATATTTACCTCTCTTTGGTATTTCCAAGTTTTGTCCGAAACAACTAGCATAAATTCTATGGGTTCAATTTCCGAAACGTAAATAGGTTCAATTTGGGAACCACAGACCAATTCGTTTACAATTAACCTCATTTATTTAAAACTAATAATTCAATATTTAAAATGGGTGAGAATGTTACTAACAGTGTATCCCTAATACGTACAATATATAAACTACTTATCGGTACTAACATAAAAAAAATCACTTTAGGAAAAGTCAAGAAGATCTACAAGAAACATTCGTAAAACACAAACACGTGCATAGTGTTGATTGCCGACTGCCGATTCCTGAAATTCGGTAGATGGAGATAATTCTCGATAGGCTTTGTATTCTCATTGCAAGATGGCTCCAGGTTGTAAAATGTAGAAAATACCTGGGTGGTTCAATTTAGGTGTGGGTTCAAAATAGGCAACTCTTCCCTATAAAATTACATATATTTCATGACATTTAATTGTAGTTAAATTTGATCGTTGATAATTGTTGTTGCTTACTAAATCTGGTAAGTTTGTATTTCTTATTTTTAATTTTGGTTTGTTAAATGTGAAATATTTTCAACATTGTTACCTCAAAACAGTTAAAATTTGTTAACCTGTGTTATTAAAAGGACCATGTTGAAAGATTGATCATCTAAGGATAGCCCTAATAATTTATTTGTGATTTTTTGAATCCACTTTCTAACAAGTTATTTAATCTTGTGCTAATGATTGATTGCTAATATCAATTATTATCAACATTATTTTGAGAAATCGATTTTTTTTATAAAAAATCAATTCAACTATATAAAAATACGATTTGCTTATTTAGTAGTCTTCAAACGTCTTCAAACGTCTTCAATCGTTATGGCTAACTGACAATGGTGGACGCCTTGAATCGCAACGCACCTGTCTCTGTAATGGGTAACGGAGACTTGACTCTCGGAGGCACTGGTACACTGGATTCGAACACTAGTAACTGACTTTCGCATAACAGCTAATAGGTGAATTCTGATTATGTCTTGTGGTCCTCTATATTTATAGTCCTGTTTGGATTGCGAGGAATGCATTCGAATTTTATCGGCTTACTGAAAAACATTGGTATTTAACTTGATATGCATTATCAATATTTAACATTACACTATAAGGTATGCTCCTATATATAACTGTCCACATATTTTTTCTTTACTTTTATATACAACATAAATATGATTATGTAAACAACAGCATAGTAAACAATATATTGTAAATAATAAAATTGCAAGTCATCATTCAGTATTTAGTTGTTCTTCTGGTCTAATCGTCCAGCTTAACATTCAATTGAAACTTCAATAAGAGGAGACACATCCAAGGGAATATAGTGCTATTATAAAAAAATCCAATTCAAATACAATAGATGTTAATCTGCTTAAAAAAATATTTCCTATTGTCAGTAATACTTTGTTCTACATGAAGATTTTTCTTTCACTGACTTTTGTCCCTTCGGTGGTTTAATAACTTTTGTTTGCAGAAGGCTTGTCAATAATCTAGCTCTACACATGAAATCCAGCTATACAATATCCTAAGACATAGTCACTTAACAATTACACATTGTGCTATATTTAAAGTTTGCCTTCAGCTTGATGGATTTTATTGAGCTAACTAGTAATTTCGTTCAGTTATTTTTTCAGTGCAAATTTATTCCAATTTACTTTTGCTATTTTTGGTGTTTAGAGTATCTACAGAACAGTACACTTTGATTTCCTTATAAAGATCGAGTAAAATGTGGTGATCGATTTAGAATGCCCAGAATGCCAATTAGTGCGAGAAATCGCTATAGCACTTAACTGAATATATACTCGTACTCTATACAAATGATTAAAACTCATGTTCGCTTCCTGACATAGGTTTCGCAGGTCAACGATTGAGTGCCTCATAAGCAGACCCGGAATAAGTGAACCGTCATGTAGTGCGACAAAGTTTTGAGATCTTAGAAACCATACCTCGATAATCTCTAAGATGGAATTACATCAGAAGAAAGTCACACAGAATAATTGATTCAACAGTATAACAAACGTATAGAAATGTCAAGTTAGAAGAAAATAGTGGTTTATCACGCTAGTATAAAAAGAAAATCCCTTAATCATGCGGTACTAGCGCACTGTAGCTTTGTCATGAATGATTAAAATTAGATGTTTTTCTGGTGGCGAGATAACCATGTATTGTAAATATGAAAACAAGTTGGTTTAACCTTTAAGTACAGACGTGCTATTTGTGTTACATAAGTATTGAGGTGATGTCTGACAGTCCACCTTAGTTTAGTATCAAATATGACAGTGTTTTTTCGTGTATTTTTCTATAAACTTTGCTTCTACGTAATGTATATACCTCTTTAATTAATAAAATGAACACAAAAGTTTACCTATTTATTATTAATTATGAGCATAACAATCACAGTTGATTGATTTTATAGAAATTCTAGGCTAGTAGCAAATACTACTACTAAAATCTAGTAAAAAGAAATAGTCTTTTACTTAATCTAAACAATTTTTAATTAAACTTTGGAAAACCTAGACAAAAACAAATTATACTTAATTAAATAACTTTTTAAACCATCGAAACAAAAAAAGCAGTACCAATCAGCTGTTTTCTATAAAATATATTGTGTAAACAGGATTGCTGCATTAAAGGCACACATGTTTCATATAAGTGCCACATTTGTATGCAGTTTTGCGTTTTAGTCTTGAGGGATAGAAATGTCACAATTTTCTGAGCTGATTACCCTCCACTTCAATATCTTTCTTTTGATTTTCCGGTACATCTGGTTCAACGACTATATTTATCGATGGACGCAATTCTCGTGGTAGACGTGTATTACGTATATCGTGGTAGACGTGGTACTATCAGTCACCATTTTTTATATACAAATATACATTTTTTACAAATATAAGACATTGGATAATCGGGCAATAAAGTGATTGGACTTGAATAGACCTGAATAAAGAAGAAGTAATAGGAAAACACTTAGTTCAATCTAGTCTCTATCATGCAATTATGTTTCAGCTTTGAAAGGTTCCCTATTTTTGCTATTTCACGTTAGTCCAAGTAAGAATCTCCTAAATTATCGAATCATTGAAACATTTACGTCATATGTTGTAAGGATCTTTTGGATCAACATCAGATAGATTTAAAGATGATACAACTGACGCTGTCACAATGTTGTCCCGAAGTGTTTCCAAGCCGCTTGTGTTGGCTTTATTTGAATCGCTTTTTGCCGAAATAACATCGCGATCCATTTGTTGCTCCTCGGACGTCATATCTTCATTTTCTGATGCTTCTTATACAGAGCCTGTGTTATGATCCTTCCCCACGGTCTGCCATACCGACGTATGGTGTGGCAGACCATTTGCGATCTTATAACAGTTATAACTTACAGAAAACGCGCGGCCAACAGTACCACTCTGTACTAACACTTGTGGGCGACTGCTGGGAGGGATAAAGAGAAGCGCGGGAGAATACTACTGCGTTAACATAGGTAATTCAAAATTTAGAATGGTTGAAGTGTCTGTCAAATCACACGTCGCTACTTAAAGGTTAAAATTACTGACGGCCGGAGGAATCGCTTAAAAGCTCGATTATTGTTATGGTATACATATTCTATCATTGGTCTGTCGGGTATTATTATTACAGACTCTAAAAACTGTATGGTTGGATGAATTCTACATGGACACTAACATTACATTTGCTAAAAGATGAGATTTAAACAATTTAGAATTTATAATTTAGATTTAACAATTCTTTTAAATCGGATTTTTCTAGGGCGTTCAAATTTTGTTTCAGGCTTGGAATAGTCCGACAGAAACTTTTGCAAAATTTCAACAGGCCTATGGAAACAGTGTTCTGTAAAAAGTCCAGGTTTTCAGGTGGTTTAAGTCATTCGCAGACTGGCGAGACTCGATTGAAGATGTATCTCGCGGCGGAAGGTTTCAAGTGCAATAAGTGATAAAAATATTCACCGAATCTGGGATCTTGTGCGTTCTGATTATCGGTTGAGAGTCAGAATGATGGGAAAGAGTTTAATTTAACTAATACAACCGCTCATCAGATTCTTGGAATGAAGAAAATGTAAAAATGGTTTCGAAAACCCTTTTATAGGATCGAAAGGACAACGGAAGGAAAACAGTTTTTCGAGCGGATTGAAAATGACTCTTATTTTCTGGAATGTGTCATTACTTGGGACATGTCTCGAATTTTTGAATATGACCAGGAACGAAGCGCCCAAGCCAGGAATGGAAGACTCCAGCCTCACCCCAGCCAGAAAAACCCAGAATGAGTAGGTCAATTTTGATTTATTGATCAATTTGATTTGCTTTCTTGATAGCAAAGGAATCGTCCATAAGGAATGGTACACTTTAATCGTACCATGATAAAAAAAAAACCAGAATAAGCAAAGGAATTTGTGCTTCACCGCTAAACGGTAATCTAGCATTTTTATCGAGAAGTAGAAGAAGGAGACCGAGAAGAAAAAATATTCATATGAGACAGAACATCAAGAATACCTGGGTGCTACATCACGAATTCAATCCAGTATTTGGTAAGTTAACATCAACGTAATCAAGTAAAGCATCATTATGACTCTCCAGTCTCCTTATTTGTCATATTTGAGTTTCTGTGACTTTTTCCTAAATTGGAAATGCACCTCAAAGTACACTATTTTGTGATATTGTTACGGTCTCGAAAAGACCAATGTTCTCGAAAAGACCGTAAACGACCATCTGAAACGCTGCACAGTACAGATTATTGATTCAAATATAATTAATGTATCTTAATTAAAAAAAATATTATTTTTTAAAGTACATAAACCTTGAATGACGATAGTGTTTACCAACATCAAAAATTGGCATAAAATGAAAGATAAATGAAACCAATTTACTTACTAAAATATTTTTACTTTACTTAGTCTTCACATCTTCCACTCTACTGGGTGTATAGGTTTGGGCTATCCATCAGCCCCCTTGGTGAAATCTTCTTCACTTCCCTCTGTCTCTGGGCATCATCAATACTTCCCCCAATCAATTTCACGCATCGCCAGGCTTTCAGCGATCGACTTGTTCCAGGTTTTCCTCGGTCTTCCTCTCTTCTTTCCTCCATACACACCCATGGCCCAGACTCTCTTCACCACCCGCACGTCTGGCATCCACATGAGGTGCACGAACTATCGCAATTGTTTTTTTTTTTCATTTACTTCCAATATCCCTCTAACACCCAATATCTCCCTTATCTCGGCATTTCTCAGCCTGTCCCACGGTGTCACTCCTTCTATCCTTCCCAACACTCTTATCTCGAATACTTGTAGTTTTGCTTTTTGCTGTTCGGACAATACCCACAATTCACTATCGTAAGTCACTATAGGCACTATCACCGAGCTATAAAGTTTAACTTTGGTTTCTTTAGCGATTTTCCTTTTACAGAATAAAGGTTTGTACATTGTATAAGAAGCAATCTATTTTGTTTGTTAGATGCCATTCTCCATTTCCTTTCTGCTCCAAGTTGATCCTTAGATAATTAAATTTATCAACCTGCTTCACATTTACATTGTTCAGCCTTATATGAAGATCCTCCAAGCATTCTTAAACGACCATCACTATTATGTCTTATCCACATTTATTCTTAGGCCATTGAGGTGAAGGCCTTGTTCCACGCATCCAAAGACTTCCGTAATTAAGCATGTGTTCCCCACTACAATACCAGATCATCCGCATAAATCAGTTCCTTTATTTCAAACGTTGCAAGTTTATGCACACCTATTCTGGCTCCTCGAATATTTAGATTCACTTCCTTAGCCAATTCATCTATAAGGATGATAACCAATAGCATTATTTATTCGGATTTGTAATAAAATATTATTTTTCTGAAGTAATTATTTGCAATTAATTAATTTGTTTATCAAAATTAGTCCTTTTAAACTTAAATAAAATTTTTAATATCTGTTAAAAAATATAATAATAGGTAAGTACTAAACTTTGTATAAAAAGTAGTCAAAAATGCCTTGAAAAATTAAAAAAACATGTACAAATATAATTGTAAAATGAACATGACACGTAACAAAATTAAACTAACACATAAAGATCTAATTATTATTTTTTTTTATAAAGTTTAAGGAAGGAACACCAAAAAGAAATTATACAAGTAAACATATTTTATGGTATGGATATATGGTGGAATTAATGTCCCCCCTCACAGCTTAATTCTTCGCTACCTAATAGTTCCATACTAGATAATTCGTTATAATTAATGGTGTTGGACAAATTTTCGGAAACTTTTAATAATGAAAATATGCAAGTGAGTTTGTAGAAAATATTAAAAATATTCAAAAAAAAAGAATTTCTTTGTTTTCAACTCGAGCCCGACTAATGCCAGCTTAAGGCCAGACACCGGTCTAGGGAGACGCTTGTTAACGTTTGGAGACAGCTGAAGAAATTATCAATTATTACGTTGAATGGAGGTATGAACAATTGAGGGACAATATGAACAATTTTCGTACTGTCTCAATGATTTGTGAACGGTCATGGGTATATAGTACCCATATAGTGGGTTAAATATAATCGTCTGGTTTTTAAGAAATTTTTCAAAATTAAGAAAATTTATGTTATAACCGGAAGATTATTTATGATTTGCTAGATTATTTATTAGATTGTACTAAGCTAATAAAAAAACTTTTGAGGATATATTCGTTTAAACCAGTAATTTTGTCACTATAACCATAATTTTTGAAAATGTAACGAGTCATGTAGCCGTTATTTGTTGGAGTCAAATCCTGGTTTGGTTTATCGGTTATTAAACCTATTTCGTTTTTGAAGGATAACAGAACGTCGGACTTATTGTTCCATTCTTATTGTTCACTTTCCAGTATTGAAACTTATATTAAGGAAACATTCTAATAATCTTACCTATGCATTGAGAGATTCTTTCATTGATTTGATAGTGACCCCACAACTGTAGCATATTTGGGTTGAATTTAAACTAACTAGCGCATTGTACACTATTCAATCTAGCATTGCTATTAACATTTTATGTGGAATAAAAATTTCAGATCCATCCATTTCAAATGTTGTTGGTTCGTGGGAATTTATTTCATTTTGAGTTAATTCTGTTGGCCAGTCAATCATTTTCCTTCACAAACAGCAATTCAATTGGCCTGCAGAAACGCGTTGATAAGACCTAGGATTCTACCATAACAATTTAGCTTGATCAGTGCATGAAAATCATTTTAAAGGAACCAATGAAAAAGCAAACAAATTTCGATCATCGTAACCTTAATTTCCAAGTTTTTGGATGTATCTACTGTGCCCCGAACTTCTGTCACAACCCCATTTATTAATCAATACAAAATTATTTTCAGATAAAACTGAGAAAGACAAGCCGATGAGCAGTGAGGTCCAATAAGCTCTGCAATCTGATCATTGCACTACTTTCCAGCTATAAATTCATCGCTGGGGGATAACAATTTATTTTAGAAGCTTGCAATGAATAATAGGATTGATATGTCTGTATGATATGTCCTAAACCCTTAGCGTGATTATTTGTTAAATTGTAAGAATATTTTGTCAAATTGCAGTCTATAAAGTAAGCTATGGCTTTATCATTACTAATGGGTGTCTATTGGGCCATAAGTCTATAATTACTATTGAGTGGTGTAGTCAAAAGAGGAACAATAAATTTTACCTAAAACGTTAATAACCTATAATTCCCTACATCTCCTCGTGCCAAATACTGTTACTGGATATTTTGTTTTTTTGCTTTATAGCAACACCCATCAACACTTTTCGAAGGCTGACCGCGGGGTCAATTGGGGATCACAATCTTTATTAAGTCTTTATTAATATGTAAACTGGCTGTTGGATTTTTTGTGTTCCCCGGTATATACGTATTCACAAAAGGAATATTTCAGGAAATAAAAAGTCATATCATTTTCCTTTTATCATTTTAGATAATTGGGGTTTAAAAAAAATGTTATAAATGGAAAAATCATCTATTTAGTTTTATAACAAAACTATTTTTGTTTTCCTTATAATTGAAAAGTTATATCAAATTGAAAATACTAGTACAAGTTTAAAACTAGTTACAATGTTTATTTCCCCTTAACATTACCGACAGCTGATACGAGTGTTTTAGTTTTTAGAGTTAGAAGAAATGGTTTTAAATATGCCACAAAATGTTAGAAATCGATATCAATGGTGCTAAGCAGCACGACGTATTAATCCTAAAACATCAAATTTTTACAACCACCTGTTATCAAAAATATACAAAATATTATTATTTATAACGTTATATGATTTTTTGTTTGAGTATTTATAACTTGTTGAAGCTACAAAATCGTGACATAAAGTGTCTAGAATTTTTCTTAGTTTTTCATTAATAATTAAGGTATCTATATAAGCTTTACTCAGAACTTTATGTTCTCGACATACATGTCCTTTCACCGTGAAAATACAATTTTTACGATTAAATTGAACATAACCTATAGCCTTATCACCGTAACTTTCGCGTGGCAATACAAATACTACTACAAAATACTAAAAATAATTTCATTATATTTATTATAAATATTTTGTTTCTTATTTACATTTACATTATTGTTTACATTATTGTTTTTTAAATACTCAAATTCTTAATTGAACCGAATGTCATTTTTGAGAAAATCCGTGGCCATAAAAATGTCCACACCAGGTATATTATTAGAATTGGTCTTTATAAACCCTTTGTCACACATTACTGAATTAAATTATTAATCAACAATATTGTTCTTGCACTAAAATTCAATCATTTTCAGAATATACAGAGAAAAGCCGTTGATAGTACTTAGGTGAAAACAGTTTACCATAATGACGTAACAAACATGGCAGCCAATCGTAGCCCTTTCTAAGTCACGTGAATTTATTTTAAATTTTATAAATTTTTATTTATTTATAATTAAATGCAAACAATTTTATAAAAGTTTTTCGCATCGATTATCAATATTTTTTATGATAAAATTGAGATGAAGACAATCTGCGCGATAATGGTTCCGAAATGCTTTTCCTTAAATTAAAAGGAAAACAGAAAGGACAGGAACAAGAATATTTATAAGAATGTCTCGTCTTTTTGGGGTGGATTGAAAATGACCCTCATTTTTTGAAACGTGTCATTACTAATGACGAGTCTTGGATTTTTGAATTCGACCAGGAAACAAAGTGACATACTCTAACATCATCACAACTCTAACATCATCACAACCAAAATGAGCCAGAATGAGCAAATCAAAAATCAAATTGAGCTGATTTCTTTTTTTTTTGATAGTCAGGAATTCGTCATTCATTTTCAGAACTCACTAGAAACACTGTCTACGAAAATAATTGATATGGACGACTAATTGATTTACGGAATCAATGGAAACAGTCATCTGAAAATTACTAAATTTTTGACTACGGAGTAATTTAGTAATTTTCAGATGGCTGTAACTGGTTTTCTAATTATGGTAATTATGCGTTATTATAAAGGTTTGAATAGCTCAAAGTGTCAGCTTTTTGAATATATAATCGTTTTGCTAAAGTTATAATAATTTGCTAAAGATTTAAAAAAATTTAAATGGTTAAGTGTAATTTCTATTTAAATCAAAATAATACAAAAATTCCCAAACCAAACAAAAAAAAAATGTTAAATCAATAGGAAACTAAAATGAAAATAGCGACCTCTTAGAGTTGAGCTACAGCGCCCCTCATTGGTGAGATTTTTTTTCTGATCAAACACAAACATTTGGGAGGGCAGGAGTTAAAAATAAAATTTAAAAATCTTTGAACCACCCTAATATACATACACTCATTACTGAAACACCAATGCAACATTTCAACTCTTTTTGACCAAGCAACAAAAATATTTTGTGATATAATTAAAGCAGGTTCTTTAAATTACCTAATCTCGATATATCTTGATTTGAGCAGTATGTTGCTAACACCAAAAAATTCTTTTAAACCATCCCGAAAGAATAAATATAGATGAAAATATTACAAACTTCATGTTTCCCTTTTTATTTTACTTTTATTTCCATTTTATAGATATTGCATTTACATTTTCGTTATCTACAACTATATAAAAACTGTTTTCATAAAAAAACGCCACTACAAAAGGTGAAAAAAACAGCATTGATAAAACGTCGAGAAGCCAACCACCTATAAAGACTCGGCTTGAATGCGACCGTATCATCTTATTTCGGAGACCTGGGGCTTTGACCACCTTAATAGTCGATTATGTTAGCTTGTCGAGCTTAAATATTTTAAGAGCGGAGATTTTCCAAGATATTGAATGTTTTATGGTTTTGGGGGTTGCTTCAGAAGGAATTTACACGAGCGAAAAGTCGGACAATTATATAACTTGCGTCGTGGTGCAACTTGTGTGTATTTAGGTGATTTCTTGATTAAGATTAAAATTTAATTGAATTATTTATTTGCAATAATTGGTGTACACAATAATCTGGTGTTTTTTTTTATTAAAGTCTTAATTCACATAAATGTATTAATGAAATAAAATGACCCAAATAGACAACAGTCGAACGAAACCAAATCTGGTAAATATGCCGTATGGGAAATTGTTTTTTGACTCAGTTCACTAATATCAGGCCTTTCTACTTCCAACGCCTAGGTTGTGTAGCAGTTATAGGTATGGGTCGAAAAGTAAACAAGATCAGGGGATGAAAATTTGCATGGAAAATGGCTTTTAAAATTATAACAATATCACAAGTGTTTTTGATTTCAATGTTTTTCAAGAAGAAAAGGTTGAGGTAGAGAACTGCTTGTTAAAACTGAATTTTGGGAACAAGTTTAGGGATATGAGAGAATTATTACGAAGGGTCTCAAAAATAATAATGGAATAAGAGGGCAGATTAGTTGACATGATTTTGTGTGATTGCTTAGAGGGAGTGGATCACATCAGATAGATATCTGAGGAGGATGGCCAGTTTGGAGATGTCCATAACAAAAATAATATTGCCCAATTCTTAACATATACGCTTTAACAAAAATTTATTTTATTGAAGTAATTTTTTTTTGGATATCATGACGCCATTATGTAATGACAAAATATCAAGAGATTCCACTTCCAAGTGATATAAAAAAAACTAATAATGAGCATGTCCACAGCGATAATTATAACACTTTTTAATTATGTGAGGCATAGGGCGAAGTAGATAATCTATTTCTTTTCTTTCTACCGTCAAAGCAATGACTCAAAAGTCCGACCAATATTATCCCATATATGCTTAATCGACGATAAATCTGGGAATCTAGACGGCCAATGGAATGTCACTAAGATAAACATTTCTCAAGCGCTATTAGAAGTGCTGTATACGGTCTAGCGTTATCTTATTAAAGGGTGAAATTTAGATAGAATTACAGAAAGGACTTAACGGCCATGAAGTATATAGGTTGTCATTTTGGGTCACACTCAATTCTAGCTCTAAGCGATGTTAGAGAAAAACTTGTAAAAAATATTTATCTAGCATTATATCTTATTTCTTTTACTTCATTAGTTTTTTTAGAGATTACTATTTTCTTACCAATAGTTCATCTCATTTCAAATTTGCATAATTGCCAGAAACGTGTTGCCCAAACTGGTTGCATTTTTTATACTTTTAGCAAAACTACAAAATATTGTTGACCTTGGTCGCATTCGAAAAATATCTCTCATATTAATATAAACAAAAATTTTAAACCATTTATTATACAACGTCTTTTTAATGAAATATAGCAACATAAAGGTAAAGGTAAAGGTATTAGAGTTAGAGACGCAGCAGAAACTAGGCTATTTAGCGACTGGACCTACAGCTTAACGTGGGTTCTGAATCACGGTCATCAGCTACCGACAAACCCAGGCCAGCACCTCCGTTAGGCTATAAACCCTTGTTTATGTACCTACCCATAAAATCTATCGGGAAGCCTACCGACTGGCGAATGACTAACGTAGAACACTTTCCAGAAGACATCCAGCCTTACCCAGCCTTTAACTGGCGTAACTGAGGGGTAACTCGTTGTTCGATTTTGAACTCTTTTTTACACTTTTTTTACACTTTTACACTTTTGATTTTACACTTTTGCCTAAAAACAATCACAGAGGACACATAGGTGTGGATATGTGTGGGCGTGTGTGTGTGTGTGTGTATGTGAGTGTATATTTGTGTGTGTATAGAGTAGGAAGCAAGACGGGCAGAAGAATTAAATAAAAACACCCATCCGAGCGCTGGAATCGAAGCAGCTACTTTTGGATTGCCAGGCAGGTGACTAACCCACCCGGTCACCGCGGCCGGCACAGCAACATAACAGTAATTCTTCTAGATATCTTATATAGTGAGAATACTTTCAGTTTAATTTAAATATTTGAACGAAGCGTTACAATTTTTGCTCCCTATAATATTGCGGTAAGCGGTAGACACCCTTCTATGAACCCGATAGAGAGCAGGTCTACTCAGGTACGCAATCCCACATCTACACCATATTTTATCTTGCACATATCCCTACAATCTTCTAACCCGTCTGGCCAGCGAGGAATATTATGGGAAAAAAACCTTTACAAGCAAATGGCGAATTTCGAAAACTATGGATTTGGTCCTCAGGTGGGTAAATCCCATCTCTGCAAGAAGTGCTACCCCACTGAATCTGGGGGGAGGGTAGACATTCGCTTACTAAACTAAAACATAAATCAACACGATTACTATAATGTTGTTCCTACAATTAGCACTTTGTTAACGGATGAGAGAATGACGAAACTGGAGGAAAATTATGGGACGTCATAGGTCTCAGCGAGGTTAAAAGAAGAGGAGAAGACCAAATTGCTCTTCATTCTGGGAATGTATTCCATAACAAGGGTTACGAAAGGAAATCTGAGGGCGGTGTGGGTTCATCATTCGCAAGTGGCACCTTGGAAATATAAAAGAGATAAAGAGCATGAGCCCAAGAATCATCTACTTAAAATTTAAAGTAAACAGAAGATGCACTTTAAAAAATATCCAGGCTCACGCCCCAACATCAAAGTCCGTCGAAGAGGATGTAGAGGCCTTCTACGATGACTTTGATACAGCTTTCCAAGAGAACCCAAACCATTCAGATTTTATGATGGGCGATTTTAATGCAAAGCTCGGGAAGAAGAAAGATGACGCGGAAAGTTCATTCAGTTATTATGGTTATGGAAAGAGAAATGGGAGAGGTGGTAGATTGTTGAACTATTTACAACACAACCTTTTCGTAATGAATTATTTCTTAAAAACCATAAAATAAATGGACGTGGATAAGTCCTGACGGCAAGCCCAAGAATGAAATTGACTTTATGATCACAAATATGAAAAATATAGTCCATGACGTCTCGATACTTAATATATTTTCAACTAGAAGTGATAACCTAATGGTGAGAGCTAAGTCAGCCCTAAACATAAAGAAAGAAAGAATGTCACTCATAGCCAAAACTAAGTACATAAAGTGGGTATCACCTGAGAACGTGGAGATTTACCAAAATAAAATAGAAGAGAACTTTAAGGAATAAGACACATTGAAAATTAAAGTTTAAGTATCGAAGAACTGAATGCATTTATAATAAATAGTATTAAAGAGGCTGAAAAAATCTGCTGCTCCAGCTAGAAGAAGAAAGGCGAAAAGATAAGCCAAAACACCAAAGAGCTTATGAAGGAAAGAAACGGTTTAAAGAAGAAATGTGGAATAAACTATCCACGACTGCGATAGTTAAATAAAGAAATTTCGAAAGCTGTGAGAATGGATAAAAGAAAATTTAACTCCGAGAACGTAAATAATATCATAGAGAAGAAGAATAGCTTAAAAGTTCTCAAACGAAAAGTTTCTTAGGGTAAGAGAAACATTTGTAAGCGTAGTGGGCAATGTCAAAACTACCAGAGAAGAAATTCCAAAAATGGTGGAAGTGTTTTATGCCTCACTATATAAAAAACAAACAGAAGGAACCTTATATAATCAGAGTTTTAAAACAAGGATCAGAGGGCATCCCAGATATCACACTGGGCGAAGTAAAATTACCACTATCTGAAATAAAGAACAACGAATCTCTCGGAGATGATCGAATAGTCACAGAAGCTATCAAAATAGGAGGAACCAAACTATTACAAGTAGTGACAATTATCTTTAATTAATCTCTTTCAAAGGGAGCAATACCATCTCAATGGAACAATGCACTGATAATAGTAGTACATAAGAGGGGAGACGTAAGGAATATCTAAAACAGCCTCCTATCGCATATATACAAGTTGTTTACCAGAGTCATCACAAATCGACTATGCAATAAGCTAGATTCATACCAGGCGCCAGAACACTGATTTTGATTATAAATTTCGATAATTTACAAGCCTTGCTCTGGTGTTAAACGTTCCATAATGATTTTGCCAGGCTATTGAGGCACAGATCTACAGACTTCACGCAAACTCACATTTCGTTTGACACCGACTTCTCTCGGAAGTTCGGACATACAAAAAAAATTACACATTAGTGGACGGTCAGGAAGCTTTTTAAAATATTATTCACGTAAGGAAATTATAAATATAATACTAAAACAGCTCATGTTTATATGGCAATATGGGTTTATATGATTATATGTTTATATGACATTTAGAGGTTAATATTTATCTAGTTATATCTTATTTCTTTTACTTCGTTAGTTTTTTTAGAGATCACTTAGAGAAGTGATACTCTACATGTCATTACTCTCTAGTTATATTAAACGCTTAATGCTTTCTTATCTGGGCAGATTGCAGATCTCTCTACGATTTATTAAAAAAAAACTTCAACACGAATATAAAACTTATCATTATAAAAATTCAAATCGATCATATATTTTTTGATATTACCATTTTATAAAAACTATACTAATTGACATTTGAATAGAACGGGATAAACCTGAAGATAATCAGCTGAATTCGGTCTCATTACTGGTACGATTTTTTGCTTTATTGGAGTACTTACTAGTTTGTCCTATAAGACTAGGAGTCAACACTTCGACACACGGTCTAATAAATGGAAACTGGACAAATTGTTTCTGCTTTTCTTTCAGTTATTTGTACATCTACTCTTACGGAGTAAATGACCTATCGATGAGACAATATTTTTGTTCGAATTTCACTGTATTGTTGTAAAATTAAGAATACTATATTGGACTTGAACACAGTCAATATTATTTTAATGAAGTAATTTTTGATCAGGTCGAGTAAAGAATAATATTATATATGGTAGGATAAAAAAATGTTCTATGATTTTCGTTGTGAAAATTATTAAATTTGTTTGAAATAAATGTATTCTATTCAGTTTTAGAGAAGAAAATGGACCGTTTAGTTTTTCCGATTGGATATCTAAGTTTTTATTTTGACAATAAGATAGTAGCTTGAATGAGCGTTGCCAGAGAAAAAAGTATGAGATACAATATCAAAACTTAGCTCATTGACTTTTGGAGCGAAATTGCGACTTCTGCAGTCTTAATCTATCATATTGAAGGATGATTCATGTTTGAGTATTTAAGTCAAGTTTAATAGGTTGTTATACGGTTTTTTTTCTGCAATATGTTTATTTCTTCTTTAGATTTTGTGTTATTTGCGCTATAAAACTGTGGGTGCTTTTTAATAATTTTTGTAGTTGTTCTTGAGTTGCTGTATGCTTTGGACCTTATTTATGTAAACATTTTTCTTCAAAAATCCCCATAAAAAATAAGCCTGAAGAAATTCCAAATTGTGTACCACATCATCGATGTTTCTGGAGACTCCTGCACATTTTGCTCCATACGTGCAATATTTTCAGCGCTTCGAATTGTTCTTGGACCTCTGATGCGGGGCCTACCTCCAACTGCTTCGAATGTTTGAAATTGCGTGAATGAACGATAAATTGTCGATTAATGAGGCGTAGGACAATTAGGGTATTATCCTCTAAATTCACGTTGAGTTGCAATAATTGATTTTTTTGTAAATTCCAATTTCACTACGTTCTTTTAGCGTATATTAACCATAATAAAATTTGGCCCGAAAAGAATATAGTTGCATGACACTTGTCCCACCCTATATAATATTGTTACGCGACTTTAACTATTATTAGATATATTAGTGTATTCTTCGCTTTGTGTTAAAACACCACTTTAATTTCAATAACTTCCTTATTTAAATATATTTTTACTTAACATTGGACACAACTAGCAATCTAGTTATTAACTTGTTGATAGTTCAGTAAAACTAAAAACTTGTTACTACTTTAGTATTATACTACTTAATTATACAAAGATTATAGATTTAAAAACTATAAGTGAAAGTATTGCATATTTATAGTTGTTCGTTTATTCTTTCATCATTTTTGTTCTGAACCAGGAAACATGCATTATATAAATTAACAGTATATCAGAATTATAAGATTGTTCTATTTTTCTGTAAAGAAATATTTAGTTGAAAAATTATCTGCAAAATTATCTTTATAGCGCTTTAAGAGAAACTAAACCGGAATTGTGAATGGGCGAATTTCAAAACAGATGGTGCTCATTCCGGCTGGCACTTTTGTAAGATGCTAAGTCGAGCATTGTTGAGTTTCTTCTCAATGTTTCTATTTTCTGACGGAGGACTTTGCTCCATTTTTAAGTTCGATGGTGAAATGGTGGAATCATAAATTAAATCTTTTGTGTTAAAGAATAAAATATATAAATTGGAATTAAGTAGCTATAATTAACACAAATGTATTGCTGTTGTATTCAAATAAGTAGGTGTATGCGTATGTTTTTTGTAATTAGCACAGCAAAAAATTGGATTATAGACTATATTATTCTAGTTTTTAATGGTGTATATTAAAATTCTATCCTTGTTAAAAAATAATGGTATATTAATTTTTAATGTTTTCAATGGACTGCTTGATAAGTTTATATTCCTGTTCCGCTAAAGTCCAGCGAATTGGTTTGATGTGATTATTTTTTCTATCACTTGAATCAAAATGAAGCAATATAGAGCAGTGTCGCACTAACTCTAGTAAATCGGCTAGCTTATATATGTTAGCTATTAACAATAAAAATAAAAATTGATTATTGCTTTGCCCCTTAAATTTTTCACTTTTGAACATGTTCCCTTGGTCTCCTTTCTGTTACTCCCGGTTCACTATATCATAGATGTTTAATTACTCTAACGACTGAATCTTCTTCAAACATTGCATTTTTCCAATTTGGTCTAAATGTTACAGTTGTCTTCAGTCAAAGAGTATTTGATCCAAAGCTAAAATCAGCCATACATCTGGTGCCTCTTTATAATGAGCTGTCCGTTTTTAATACTACTTTACATCTTGATTCAGATGGAAACGGATAACATCACAATATCACTATATCACGAACACTAATTCTTGGTAACCATCTCCTCAAAGAAAAATGTTGGGAAATTGTCTAAAGTCCTTAGTTTGGAATTATCGCTAAGAAAACGTCCGTGAGGAGTCGTCATTAAGAAGTCGATAAGACTGCGTAAGAATCCTAAATATATATATATATATATATATATATATATATATATATATATATATATATATATATATATATATATATATATATATATATATATATATTTATGATTCTTGACCATGTTGCCATTTCGTACCCCAATTATAAAGAGATTTTGAATGTTCAAGTCAGGAAAGGAGCTAACATAGACACGGATCACTATTTGACTAGAATCAAACTTAGCTTAAAACCTCGAAAACTTATTCAAAAGAGACTGCTAATACCAAAGTTCGACCCAATGAAAATAAAACCATCCCTAACAGAAGAGCTTGATAAACAACCAGCACAGAACTGGCAGGAATTGAAACAAAAAATTATTAAAACAGCCTTAAAGTTGGTTCCTTTACAAAAACGTAGAAAACATCCGTGGTGGGATGAAGTTTGCGAGCAAGCAGTATTAAGCCGAAGTAGAAACATCGAAGCTAATTAGACAAACTAAAAGAAAATATGAAAACAATCAACTTAATGAAATAGAAAAAGATTTCCAAAAAAATAACACCCGAAACTTTTACAAAACATTTAAAACTAAATTAACAGGCTATCAACCCCAAAGTCTTTGCTTCCAAAAGGAAAACGGACAATTAGCTCTAAATAACCAAGACAATTGCAAAGAACTTGTGAAATATTTTGAACAAATACTAAACTGTCCTGAGCCTTTAAACAAATTACCAACACTAAACCCTAAACAAACAAACCCAGATTCATTATCACCGAATGAAGATGAAATAATTAGGCAAATCAAGCGGCTTAAAAATATCAAAGCTTCTGGCGAAGATGGAATCACTGCTAAACTTTTGAAATCCGCTGGTCCAGGTACAATCAACGAAATAACCAAAATTCTACAAGAAGTTTGGCGAATCGAGCGGATTCCGGAAGATTGGAAAGATGCTCTAATCCATCCACTACACAAGAAAGGAGATAGAACGGTTGTGAACAACTATAGAGAAATATTTCTTCTTCCAGTTTGTTACAAGATTCTATCTCAATGTCTACTAGACCGAGCACAAGGACAGTTGGAACCTAAAATTGGTGAATATTAAGCAGGTTTTCGACCGGGCAGATCCTGCCCTGAACAGATCCTCAATCTAAAGTTGATCCTAAGACATCAAAAACTGTACAATAAAAATCTCGTCTGTACATTTGTGGATTTCAAAAAAGCATATGATTCTATAGACCGCGAATCTTTATTCCGAATCTTGAAAGAACAAGGACTAGATCTGAAAACGCTGGCAATTATTAAAGCAACATTAACTAACACAAGGTTAAAAGTTAAATTCATGGGTGACATCTCAGAGCCCTTCGAAATTAAAACTGGAGTGAGACAAGGGGATGGACTCTCGCCACTCTTATTTAACTGTGTTCTAAAAAAAATAATACAGGAGTGGCGTGAAAAAAAGTCGGCCCTGAATATTGACCAGCCCATTAAACTGGGGAGAACCAACATCAAAATTGATTGTCTGGCGTTTGCTGATGATCTGGCAATTTTAGCTCAAGATGTATTAACGGCACAGAAACAGATTGAAATTCTAAAAGAAACAGCAGAAAAGGTAGGACTCCAAATTTCCTTTGAAAAGACACAATACATGACCTGCAACAGACTGAGAACACCATTTCTAAAAACAAAATATGGTAACATCAGACGAGTTTCTGAATTCAAATATTTGGGTGAAATAATCATGGAAAATTGGTTGGAAAAAGCGGCCAATAAGAGTAAATGTCAAAAAATGGAAACGGCATTGAGACTTACACAAAATATTTACAACAAAAAATGCCTATCTAAAAACACAAAACTGAGACATTACAACACAGTTATTAAGCCAGAATGTCTACATGGGGCAGAAACGCTCATTTTGAATAGAAAGAGAGACATCGAGGACATTGAAAAGAAGGAAAGAAAAATCATAAGAAAAATCCTAGGCCCCAAACAAATAAATACAACAACATACCGACTTCGAGAAAACCAAGAAATCAAACAATACACAGCGATACATAGCGATATGAGAAAAAGAAGACTTAAGTTTTACGGACACATAAAACGGATGAATCCGAGTAGGCTAACTAGACAAATAGTCGAATTTTATGAAAATAGGAGTAGAGCTAAAGTAGAAATAATTAAATGGATTTCTGCAATTAAAGAGGACCTAAGATCAGCAAATATTACACAAAGTGAAATTCAGGCTAGAGGCTGTTTCAGACACAAGGTTGACGTTTGGAAGGTTGGCCAGAGAGAAAAATGTAGGAAGACTGGAACAACTTGGTCTGACGAAAGAAAAAATGCTCATAGCGAAAGAATGAAATTAGTATGGGCGCAAAGGAAGACAACAACAAACGCCTCTAATTGTACTTCGCGTGGTCCACCCGGGCCCATACGTGAATAATAATAATACATAAGCAATCCCATTACTGATATATAATGGGAGGCCGAAATCTTACCTTATTAAAAGGGTTTTTCGATAAGAGATATATATATATATATGATCGGAACCACGTGGTATGGTATCGGCACTGATTCAAGGCAGATCCCTTGCGAACACTTAATACAACCTGCTTCGCAAATCGCCAGAAGCAAATAGAAAAGAATCAGATTTTGGACGCTGATAGCTGATAGCTGGACGCTAGATAAATAAAAATGTGCACCTTGAGAGTATGTCATCGAAACCACCTGAACGAAAGTGTTTCGCGAACACTACGCAAGAAGGCACACTTTCCGGACCCGGACCCTCCAACCACCTTCTATAAGACAGTATACAGTTTCACCACGCAATTAACAACAGTTAATTGGAACACGGATATAAAGGGTGTTGCAATAAGAGCGCAGGATTTGAATTGCGCTTCAATTTAGCTGCCATGATTCGATAGGTTAACAATTGTGACAGATCGATAAGAGACAGATAGGAGTTAATAAACATGGAGCGCTGCACTATACAGCAACGCGTCCTTATTGTTAAACATTATTATCAAAATTGTGGAAGTTTGGTTGCTACGATTCGTAAACTGCATCCGATTTTCGGTAGGAATAATGTTCCATATTTATCAACTGTGAAAAGAATAATCAAAAAATCGAAGGTACTCATTTAGTTTCTGATGTGAATCACAGACCCGAGCTGTAGTGGTCACTCAGAACAAAACATCACAGCAGTTAATGAGAGTGTGGCCAAGAGTTCAGGATCCTCGATTCGTCATTGTGCACAAGAATTGGACATTTCAACAGCCATCTCCATGCTTACAAAGTCTAATTGACTCAACACCTTCTGCCAACAGGCCATGCACAGCAGGTCGTGTCATCTCCCGTTATGGTGACCACAATTGGTCGCTACGAGCTTCCGATTTAACATCTATCCGATTAAACATCTATAAGCTTTTTTTTAGAGTTTTCTGAAGTCTCAGGTTTACGTCAACAAGTCCACGATCACTCTAACATTGAAGGCCGAAATTGAATGCGGTATCAACGAAATACTGCCACATTTGTGCAAGAGCGTTATTGAAAATTTCACCAGAAGAGTACGTGTTGTACTTTTTTCAGCACAAAGCTGCGGCGGCCATTTACTAGATATGTTGTTCCATACATAATTTCCAAATGTCTATGTTATAAATTAATAAATATTTCAATACTTTGCTACAGAAAACCATGTTATATTTAAAATAAACATCTTGCGCTCTTATTGTAACACTCTTTAATATTTCGATATAAAATATGGGAATAGAAATCGAAACGAAATATAAGATTTCAATATCTAAAATATTTAAAAAAATATAGTTGTATAATAAGCAAAATTCCAGAAAATTCCACCAAATAATACCAAAAAGCTGCCCACTATCAGTTTTGCATATATGTAGATTTAAGATCTTGTTTTGTCTTAAATGTAGAACGGATATTATGTTTTTTAGTGTTGTGTACAGAAATACACTTTGTTACATAACTGTAGGTAACAGAAGTCTTGTGACTAATGGAAAAAACACTACTTAAGGTTAATGAGGTATAAATGGCTGTTTCCAGATTAGGTTTATTACTTACGTATATTTCGACTCATGGGAAACCTTTCACCACACTACTAGTTGGTTGATACCAGCTGATCTACTGGTGATGATAAGAACACGGAAAATAAGAGAAAAATCCAGACAATCTGTATGGACAAATGAATAATTAGAACAATTACTACGATTTACTACAGGAAAATATATATTAAAAAAATATCCTTTACACGATCTATTTACAGTTTTTTTTACTTTTTATTTTATTTAATGTAAAACTTCGTTAAATTCCAGCATAATGGTATTTCATGAATCTTTACCCTCCATGAATTCCTGCCCAGTGTTAATTTTCTAGTCTCATTTCAATGAATTCCTAGTTTTCCTGCTGCTTGTCGAACAGTTCTTCTCATCTCAGTCGTGGATGTCCAACTTTATTTTTTCCTCGCGTTTTCGCTGCATAAATTTGTTTTGCCAATTTCTGTTCAATTATTCTGTAGATGTGTTCTAAACAGCTCAGTTATCATTCTTCTATAATAGCTCTTTCTATTGGTTTCATTTCAAGTTGTTCCATTACTGTCGTATTTCTTATTCTATCTCTTCTTGTAATTTCCTCTATTTGGCGTAGGAATCTCATTTGTGCAGCTATAATTCTACATTTGTTTTTCTTTGTTATGGTCCAAGATTCGCTAACGTATATCATTGATGGTCTCACTACTTTCTGGTACACCTGTGTTTTGTATCTCTCTTTTTACTAGGAATGTTGTTTTTAGGGAGTTGTATAGTTTGCCTGCTTTTTCCGTTTTTCCATTTCTTCTATTATCATGCATAAATACTTATATTTTTTGACTTGCTCCATTATCGAATACAATTTAATTTTTTATTTTTTTGCCTGCAATTACCATTGTTATACTTTTGTCGATATTTATTTCCATATTTACTTTTCTTAGCTCTTCGTTATATATCGCTAAGTTATGTGGTAGTTTTTCTTCAGAATCTGCCATTAGAATCATATCATTAGTGAACTGTATTTCTTGTGTTGTCACTGTTTTAATTTTTTTAAAACCTATTTTTGTATTCTTGCTATTTGCTTTGATATTTTTTGCAACATCGTCAGGTACTACTGAAAATAACAATGGACTCAGTAGGCTGCCCTGTCTAAGGCTTTTTTCTGTCTTAAATTCCGTGAATTCATCGTTATGCTTTTTTACTTTATTCTTATTATTGTTGTATAAGGCCTTGAAAATGTCTATTACTTCCTCGTTTAGTCCTCTTCTCTTTTCCTTTTCCAAACATCCTTTCTATTTACTCTATCAAATGGATTTTTTAGGTTAACGAAATAAATATAGATTTCGGTTTCTTTTCTTAACAGGTTTTCTTGTATTTGTCTAATTATAAATATCACATCTTGTATGCTTCTATACTTTCTAAAACCATGCTATGGTTCCTCTAATGTTGCTTCTAATTTTTCTCTCAGCCTATGCTGTATTCTAATAAATATTTTTCCAGGTTAACTTGTTTGTGTGATCCCTCTATAGTTGTACATTCTTAGATATCTTCTTTTTTAAACAAGTGCAATATTATACCCTTACTTCTGTCTGTTGTTACTTCATTTTCTATTATGATATCGTTTAATAATAACAAAAATTCTTCCTGTCCCCTATATATTTCAGCATTTTTGCTGTGATTTCATCTTGCCTTGGAGTTTGATAAAAAAAAATAAAGTAAAAAAATCAAATTTACTTTCAAAATTATTATATATAATTTAATATATTTATTTAATTTAATAAAATTAAAATACTTTACTTTTAAGTCATTTTATAAACTATTGCAAAAACTTGCAGAAGTTAAAAACGAAATTGCAAGATACCCAACACCGGTGGAAGTCGGTGCGCTGCCTTTGCGTCGCGTCGTGCGTCATAATTTTTCCTTGCGGTCTTGCATGCCTCTCGTTCAACATCGCATGCGTTTAACCTTTCAACACATGCATGCGACTTGATGACCAAAGTTGAACAAGTGTGGGCATAGCTATAGTGCGACTATTACTTTTATATTACATTTTTTGGTGACTATTTGTAACCGTCCCAGAAACAATTTTAAAGCACACTTTTAGTTGTACAAAATTTATGTGTATATTGGTATAGAAATTATACTTTTGATGTTACCAAATTAATAAAATTTAGCAAACTTTTTATTTTTATTTATGCATGTATATATATATATATATATATATATATATATATATATATAAGGAAATAAAAATGAAGAATTAAAGTTTCTCATGTTACACACTAGCAAATTGTCGTCATTGCAGACAACAAAGATACAAACTAAACCGCCAATTTTCTTTCGCTGTACACGGATTGCCCCACTTAAACGTCTTTATGTACATATCATCCGTCAATAAAAAAGAAATTGGATCTCGGTATTCCTTTTTAAGGACTAAGCCGGCCTTTGCACCGTTATCTTTGGTCCTACACACTTCTCCAGGATCTCGGATGCGCCTGTCTCTGGAGAGGGATTACTTCAGCCAATAAAATTTTGACAGACAATTCGGATTTTAGAGAAATTCGGCTGGGCTGGCCAGTGTCGGAACAGTTTTAAATGCTTAAATACGTTTTGCCATACCCGATGGTCAATTTAAAAAAAACTGCTACCAATGGTTTTTTAACACTATCTAAATTTAAAAATGTAAAAAAATATCTACCAAGGAGCAAACTATCAAGTTACGAATTCAAATCGATTTTAAATAAATTTTAGAGATTAGAGACTTGTTGCCTAGTACTAACAGGTTTTTTAAATTTTTTTTAGGTCTTTCTAGGTCTTTTTCTAGGTGTTTGTAAATTTGCTCATGTCTAGTCCCATTTCAGAAGTGTAATTAATGGCATTTGTGAAAATGTACTCGCTTTAAAATTGTTGAATGTTTTAATGAAAATAGGCGTTCGGTGAAAAATGTTTTTAGAAAATTACGTGATATTTACGGTTTGCACTGTCGTCAATCTGAAAGCACTATCAATCGAAATGTTAAAAAATTTCAAGAAACAGATTCGTTGGAATATATAGTGGTCGTTCACAAGAGCATGTTAATTTGGTACGTGAAAGTGTTGCTGAAGAATCAGAAAATTCCATTAGTCGACGTTCACAACAAGTCACTTGATCATTCAAAACGTCGTGCATTTCTATCAGGTTTGAAGTTACATGTCGACTGGTGTATTAATGTAAGCAATTTATTATTAGTATTTTGTGAGTATTTATGAAAGTTACAATTTACAATATGTGGTTTAAAATATGGATTTTTGTTCAGAATTTAAAGCAGTCGATTTTGATTTCTCAGACAGCGATGGGGAAAATCTCAGACTGCAATGGTCAGCAATGGTGCTCAACAATGAAACTTCAAGCAGTTCTTCAGATATTAGTTATACAGAGGGTAAAATTGAAAGAATAGCTAGATAAAAGAAAGTATTTGTTAAAAATGCTGTTATTGATAATTCAAGAAGCAGCAAAGATGACAACATAAAAATAACTATTAATAATTCAGTTATTGATATTTATAATCAAACGAACGATATGGAAGAAATTGGAATTAAAAGGAAACAAAAAATTTTTCGCCCCAAGAAAAATATTTCCAAAAAAACCAAAACGCGATCCAAATACGTGGAGAAAAAACACAAGGCAGCATTTGGTAGAGCACGCAGGAAGATAAATATATAGCTTACAAAAATACGCTGGTTTCAAAATAGCAACCCAAAAAAGGCATTCTCTGTAGGGAAAATCGCAGGCTTTCATGTAGCACTTGTTTCTCAGAAGTAGATAGATATGTAATTCTTAAGGAATTTAACAAACTTGACATTAATGCGAAAAACGCTTTATTATTTAAATTGATATATAAAATACCAGTGTTGAGGGAAAGAAAACGTCAGCATCAGGGAACGAAACAACGTCCTATACATACAGCGTCATAAAAATGGAAGTAATGGATATCAAATTGAGAGAAAAAAAATTGATATTATACAAAGTCGATTAAAAAGTTGATTTTCAGTCCCTTCTCTGAATAGAAGAGGAAGGCCACACAAAATAGGCCAAGAAGTTAAGGACTTTGTTATGACACATATACAAGAGGTTCCTGGATGAGTCCCACTACTCTAGAAATACAAATCCACATAAAAATGCCTTTCTTGTCTTCTTAATCTAAATAAAATATACGAGTTATATTTAGAGGAATGTAATCAACAAAAACTTCCAGAGACTTAAAATTAAGAAATGTTTCTATTCCAAAATTTTTGTGACAGAGTTTAATTTATCATTTGGAAACCCAAAAAGTACTTGTGATACGTTTAAAAGTTCGCAGATCGAAAATGATGAAACAAGTTCATAATTGTATATTACCATATATTCCCCCTTAAGCTCAATACATTTTTCCCAGCCGTTCTCCAATTCATCTATTCCATCTCTGAAGTAATTTTCTGGAAGTCCTTCAAAATACTCATCTACGGCTGCTACAACTTATTCATTTGATAAAAGACCTTTGCCACGTAGGAATATTTTGAGGTTTGGGAACAGATGAAAGTCAGAGGGGGTCAGATCTGGTGAGTATGGTGGATGCACCAACAATTCATAGTATAACTCTTTCAATCTAGGCATTGTAAGAACACGTTTGTGAGCCGGTGCATTATCTTGATGAACAATTTTTTTCTTTGCTAAACCAGGTCTTTTCTCACGAATTTTTATATGATATCTGTCCTGTTTTTATTTTACCGGTTTGAAGATAATCAATTATCAACATGCATTTTGCATTCCAAAAATTGATGCCATAACCTTTTTGATTGATTTTGACCACTTTGGCTGCTTCGGAGCCTAACAACCGGGCAACAAACCGCACCGATCATATGAATTTCCATTTCCTTTAAACTTTTTTTTTACAAAGAATTTAATTATTGCACCATGTCCAATATTTTCCATCTTAAAAAATAACACTGATACGTTTACTTTAAGTTGCTGTTTTTGTACGAATGAATTGATAGATGGATTTAAAGCTCCACATATGTTCATTTGAAAGATGAAACTTCAAAATAAAGTAAATTATATAGTTCTTTTATTACTCTATAGGTATCGCTCCGCGAACTTTTCAAGTAGCCTAGTATATGTCCAATAGTTTTAGTAGGAGAGACTAGTAAATTAATGAGTACATAGATAAAAATAATCAGGTATGCATGAACAAAATAGAAAACATTACTAGTGAATATAAATTGGATAAATTGATACTCACGTTTAATTTTTCGAAGTATTAAAATTAAACAGTTCACGTACCTAAAATCGGTATGACATCTGCACAATAACCTATAAATAAAGCTCTATACATTAAATTCTACTACATAATTATCTTTGAATATTCAGTTTGTTTACCATGCAATAATATATTGGAACATTCATATCGTCCGATTAAAAATAAATTAAATAAAACAAAATTGGACTAGCGATGTTCGCTGGCGCATAACAATTAGGTTGTTCGGATTGTTTAACAATGGAAAATGTAAATTCTTATTACCTCGAAACTAACCAGAACGATAACATAATCATTCTGGCTAAAAGTGCATTTATTGAATTTTGTTTCATCGTATTAAAATCGTAACATTGCTGACAAAAATTATATTGGCATTTTTCCCAATATACCCCTAAAATGTGTTTTGGATTTCTGCGTTATTATCAAAAAATAAGCATATTATTCCATTTAAATTAAAATGAACGAGAATTGTATAACAAAACGCCAAATTATCATTTTATTTATCTAATCTTACTTCATTTCAATAAAAATACTTCCCTTCAATTCAAATACACTAATATCTTTCAAAATTTATAGCGAATGTAAAAGATTTGAACGTCTTGCCTCATCACTTACATCAACGCCTCATCACCTAGTTAGAGTAGTTGGTTGAGCATCGAAGAACTTTGCATTGGAGTTCCACTAGTTCCTTTTTCCAAAGGTCACTGCACAACATGCAGTTATTGTTATCGATTCATTCGTTCATTGATTGAATTTTACAGTTATTGTTTATTGGGTATTATAGATGGTAGTAATTTCTTGATTTGATTGCAGTAGTCTAATCACTCTTAAAGCATGCCAACCTCATTCCATCAACTACAAGATAATGTATAATGACCGTTAATATTCCTTTTTGTTATCGATGTGGGTGGTTTACCAAAATTATTAATGACAATTAGTTGCAAGAGAAAAATGATTCAGTAGAAAATTTTCACTGAAAACAATTTCCCGTCTTCGAAACTTTCCAGCGTTCTGTTTGAGTTTTAGGAACACATTCATTAGAAAACATTTTTCTTTATTTGAAGGTCCAATATGTTACATACTCAGACGGTGATCTAGCTCAGTAGTTGCTGAAATGACGGCTCTTTGTCATCTTTTTCTCTTGTTTTCGGATACATATTATACAATAACTTTACGATTGCAAAATTGTTCGAGCTAGATATTTGCTAACAAATTCATTACCATTTACAGGTGGTCTTTTTAAAAATAAGAACAAATAATATGCACATACCAAAAATAATTTTAAGTTTATAAGTTTTTAGAAAATTCTGCCTTCGGCTTATCAAGTAATGATGCATAGTATACCATTGTTATTGCTTTTGGCTTTTCAAAATAGTTGATTATCACAAATACAGGACTATCCCAAAAATAGTCGCTTTCTCTTTCCCCGCCGATGAAACAGTCTTCGCCTTTTTCGGAGCCGATTATACCCATCGCAGTGTATTGGTATATCCAAGTTTCATCTATAGATATTAATTGACACCAAAACTCCGAGTTATTTCGCTTAAACTGCATCATTAGAGCTTCGGAAATATTCATTTGAATGCGTTCATCGTTAGCTTTTTCAGGCCTAAATCTTCAGCCAATATATATCAAACATGTTCCAAGATGCCCACAGCCTCTGCTATTTTTCTAACCTTAATTCAACAGTGGTCGCAGTTTTTGGCCACCCCGAACGATTATCGTCAAACAAGCTGGTATCATATATATCTAGTGCCCGTCTAAAGTCCTTCCGATTTTAATTTTTGACCTGAAAAACATAAAATAACGAAAGTTGGCATCCATAAATTAAAACGTATTTTTTTTAATGTAATTGGCAGTGATATAATTGTCAAAGATGACGTGACACCATTTTAATAATTACTTTTAAATGGCAACAGTGCGCTAATACTACCTCCTTTCAAAGCTTTTTGAAATATCAATTCAAAGGTTGTTTTTGTTTTGACATCGGTTATTCGATTTTTGAAAAAAATTATTAAATTTAATATTAGAATAACATCATAGTTTTTAAACAAGGTCTCCTTGTAAAAGATAAATATTAGTTTTTTTTCTTATAGAAGTCACACAAAAACTCACTTTTTTATATTCGAATTTATTTTGTATTTACATTTAGACATTTGTTTTAGTTTTGCCACGTTCGAGTAAAATGGCACGTACTTTAAAAGAAAAACATAATGCTATTCTAATTATTGGCTAGACTGAAAGAAATCTACATGGAGCTGAAAGAATCTTCAATGGGAGATATGTCGATTGCCCTGTTTCTAGAGTGGACTTGCGACAGCTAATGCAGAAGTTTCAGACAACTGGTGGTATTCATGGTATAAAAAGATCTGGTCGCCCAGGAATTTCAGACAACCAACAAATAGATATTGTTGCTGAAACAGTCTTGAATTCTACACAATCTACAGCTCAATTTGCAGTTGTCTGTAGAGTATCTGTAGGAACTGTGCCAAGGGTTTAAAAAAAAAACAAAAATTGCAGCCCTACAAACTACAAATTACTCCAGTTCATAGAAGATGACCCCGATCGCGGACTTGAATTTTGTGAGTGATATGTGGAAGAATAGGCAAAGAACTTGAATATTCAAAAACAATTTGTTTTAGTGATAAATCCCCTTTTTATTCGAATGTCATTATGAACGCTCAGAATGTAAGGTACTGGAGTGACTCGAATCCTCATTTCTTTCCTGAGAACTATAAACAATTTCCGGGAAAAGTCAACTTGTGGGTATGGATCTTGAAAAATCACATTGTTGGACTTATTTTTTTAAAACGAAATTTAATTGAAGAGGTATATTTGGACCTATTAGAGAATGCTATTAAACGGCTAATTTTAGCGATTCTAGAACAAAATCCTTATGAATTTTAAGATCTGGAAGTGATTTTTCAACAAGATGGTGCTCCTCTACATTGTTATGGCGCAGTAAGAGATTATCTGAATGAACAGTATCTCAATAGATGGACTGCAAGGCGAGGTACAATAGAGTGGCCTGCTCGATTTCCAGATCTAACGCCGGTAGAATTTTTTTATGGTAGTAGAGAATTACGTTTGAAATAAGTATGGCAGCAGGTAATTACGATATAGGTTTGGTTGGCTGGGTTTGCCAGTGTTGTGCTGGTGTCCCACCTTACTGCTATACTACTATCCAAACAAGACACTAAAGAACTCGATAGTCGTCTTTATTTGCAACTAAAATGTAATTTTACAATAAATTAGTTTGACCCCTCTGTAGACATGTTAAGACCCAAGGTTTGCCTCTGCTTAGTTTGGTGTCTACTATGTGCGATGGTAGCTAACGCCAGTTATTGTAGGCCCTAAGTCGCCAGAACGGAACAACGTAGATTAATTGCTGCGGAAAAATTTGAACGGGTAAAGCAAGAGTTATATAACAGAATGTTGTAATGTTAGCAAAATGGTATATATATATATATATATATATATATATATATATATATATATATAATGGTATATATATATATATATATATATATATATATATATATATATATATATATATATATATATATATATGGGGTATATGTATATATATATATATATATATATATATATATATATATATATTTCCTGTATACTGCGGCTGTTGATCTTATATTTCGGCTGATCCGACATCATCTGATTAATGAACAGAAACCAATTGATGAATTTGCGTAATGAACACCGCTAAACTCATTCTGTGACTCAATGTAAAATTAATAATAATGTTCGAGTTTATTTCATGTTATTTATTTATATTTATTTAAGTTTTTTATTATTTTTGATTCAAAATAAATAAACTGTATACTAAATATTGCTGGAAGTGGTTTTTTTTGAAGTAATCCTGGCATTCATTTTTGGAAATAGTCTCCAAAGCCAGCCTCGAAAACATGCATACTGTCACAAAAAAAAGCACCATTAGATCTATTAAACACCTGAGTAAAGACTTGGACTAAAGAAAGAAAATAGGTTGTTTATTGGAACAACTGAAATAATTTTATAATATAAAATTCTATCAAGGCAAACTTACCAGACAATAAATTGAATTGAACATTATATGAACAGAATCCCTTTGGTGTGTGTGTCTGTATTATAAATGTTACTGAATCAATAACTAATTTGAATTTCATAACGATACAAAGTCTCGATAAGTTATAAAAGCTACCTCGAATAATTTCATTTAATTAGTTTATTAGGCAATTCAACTAACATACAATTATTTGTTCTGGAAAATAATTAATTGTAAGATAGTTAAACTAAATTTTGGTAATGATGCAATATACTTTTGTCATAAGATATTCTAGAATATTATAATTAATTTAAAAAAAAAAGCTCCCTGGAGATTCGTTCTTGGAATAATGTGAGGCCTTTCGCCATAAGTTTAATGGTATATATATATATATATATATATATATATATATATATATATATATATATATATATATATATATATATATATATATATATATATATACATACATACATACTAGACTAGAGACTAGACTAGACTAACAACTAGAAAAGGGTTCACAATCTTTTGAGGCCTCGGGGCAAATCAACTAGATTCTCTTTAAAGTGGATACCTAATAAATCGTCGAGATTTTACAAATCTAAAACGAGGTTCTACTCGAGAACTTACTAATTATAATTATTATATATATTATATGTTATAGAAATTGTGTAATATAATATAAAAGGTTTTTCAAAAGTTGTACGAAATGGTCAATGAGAAACGTTTTTGGAATGGGTAGTACTAGGCTAGTAGTTTAAGAGGCAGTCTGCAATAGGTGTCTATAAACTCTCCCCGTTGTGCTATTTAGTGTTCATCATACCACTGTGGACTTGAGAGCACCTCGTGTTTGCTTACGATACGTTTGCCAAAAGTTTTGAGCCCGAGGTTAAAACGCAACGATTGTCACTTCAACATCGGACGTTATGTGGAGATCCTTATTATGGATTCACTATTAAAAACAAAGCTACAAAACACCTGATACTTCTCTATCTGCGTGCATACCGCGGAATGTACATAGAGTAAGGGGGGCGATTCTGCAAAGTACTACTCCTCTTTGTCAAACGGCACGCTTTTGAACTGGGAATGAGTAAAAATACTATAAAGCATGTTTTGCATCAGGATTTAGACTTTGTTCAATGGTTGAATGAAGGGGACTATAAAGAACTCCTCAGATCTGATCATCATTATAAGTGATGAAGCTAATTTTGATTTAAACAGGATAGTAAATAAACAAAATTGCCCTTTTTGGGCCTCAAAACATTCTCGTTAATTGCAACAAAGGTCAACACACCGACAAAACACAGGGTAGGGTGTAATGTTGGGTGTAATGTTGACAAGTGTGGGATTTTAAGGCCATATTCTTTCGAATAAGATAGAGCCATAGTATCTGTAAACAGCTCGCAATGTAATCATTTTTGAAAATCCAGAGCGTCCATTAATGTTGTTCAAACTGTATTCATAAATCGAACAATTTCTCGCTTTGGCGATGTCCATGTCTTCCTCGGACATCTGACCTATCTCGGTATATTTTTTTATTATGGTACTTGAAATCACGTTAGAACAGCCCCAGATGTGTGTTCCTCGAAATTGATATCACTTGAGTTGTTATATTGTGATTTTCAATAGTTATTTTGTCACCAATTCAATATTCGTAATAATCTGATAGCGACTGGTCATGCTATAAATTCAACAAGTAATAAAACATTTTGAAGAGATTAGTTCTATACTGAAAATAAATTCTTCAGGTTGAGAAAGAACAATACGTACGTCAGCAATCATAGAAAATTATAGCCGCTGTTCAACGTAATCTATGGCATTCTGCTCTTAGTCGTTAAGTTTAATTGAACATTTCATCAATCAATCAACATGTCGTCAATTCTCAGTCCGTTTGGATAAAAATTAAACAATTTACAATTTGTTTATGTTTAAGTAGCATATTTTGGATAATAATCCGATGAGAATCCTCTCCAACAATACGAGAAACCTTTCCACTGTATAAAGGTTACCGTGTGGTCTGAAATATCTTCTTTTGGTGTTTTTAGTCCTTACATTTTTAAGATTAGCAGACAGTAAGAAAAGGGCACAGTAAGAAGTAAGACAGCAGAAAGTGCTGAAGAACATTTTAATAGAGCATCATAATAGAACATTATAAGAGAACATTATAATAAAACATTACAATAGAACATTATATTAGAACATTGTAATAGAACATTATAATATAACATTATAATAGAACGTTATAATAGAACATTGTAATATAACATTATAATAGAACGTTATAATAGAACATTGTAATAGAACATTAGAAAGAGGTCACAGAACAGACGATTGAGGAAGTGAAGTATAAGAGAAGCAATAAACGGTATAATCATAAATAGTCGAAGAAAAGTGCAGGTACAATTAAAATAATTATAAAGGATACTAGAAATAATGAAAAACTCTATAGAGTAAAACGGCTAAATTCTGCGTAAATATATAGGAAAAAAATATATTAAGAAAATGGCAATGAGAATCAAAACAGAAAGTTCTACAGAAGCATTGTTAAAAATTGCATAAAACAGAAGCATTGCATAAAAATTTAGGTATGGATAGAATTACTGCAGAAACCATCCATACAAGTTCAAATTAAAAATGGACCCTTTAACTGATATGGGGAATGTTAGCCCAATGTCCATTCAATATGTATTTCAGATATCAATTCAAAAGAACAACTAAAAATGAATCATAATGAAGCATGAAAGAAGAAGTAATACCATATCATTGTTAATAATTGATTATAAATTAATAAGAATATCTTTGTTAATTATAGAAGATACAAGTGCAATAAACAGAACCCGTTTGTCGGTTTCTTTGGCTGTAATTTCTAGGTTTCAAATATGTAAAATAAATAGGATATATTAAGGTACGCTTTCCTCCTTATATATATTTTTTAAATATTCAGTCAGGCCATTGAACAGAACACCCGTTGAGTAATTTCAAGGGGCAGTTATGACTAAACAAATTCGTCAAAAGTTTCTTTCTTCTTTATTAGGCAGATGATAATAAATTAACCAAAAAATGGGACCATATCTTGTGAATACACGGCAAAAAAGTGTTTTTCCAAACTCAAACCATAGGACAGTTTATAGATTATCTTGCAACCTTTAATCGTACATGACCATGTCGTAATATTACTTGCATTTTACCAATTCTCAGGCATTTCGTCAAAATTTTAATAAACTTGTAACCATCAATGAAATATAAGTCGTTATTAAGATCTATCCTGTGTATGGTCAAGAGACAAATAAGTAACTGATAAATAAGTAAAACACATATAACATTTAAAACTTATAATAGATATTTTTCATAAAACTAATGCAACACATATAATAAATGTGTTTATTTTCCCAGCAAATATTTTTAATTATCGACAGTCATATAACGTCATTTTGCCACAACAATGCAATCCAATCCAAGCCATTCGATGTTCGCTAAAATTCTTTCGCCACAATCTTCAAGATTTACAAAAACGATAAAACTGAAAAAGACGCTCTCTGACTGGCCACCGTCGACGCTTGCGTCATTAAGGAAAACAAATGCCCGTCTGTGAAGCACGTGAGAACGCGTCTCAGTTGGCGTCGCGAAACGTAGTGGTTAGCTACAGGAGTTTAACTCCATTCTTACGAAAAACTCTCGCGATCTCTCGATAAACTTTCGATCATAACGAGAGTTTAAACATTTATAGAAAATAAAATTATTTGAAAACTGATTTTAAAACAACTTTGTGTCAATTGCTATAGGAAATTATAAACATTATACTACTGACATGATTTCTTTTGTTTATTAGTATATCAATTAGGTAATATTTTTGGTTTGTTGTATTCAAAATTATCAATGTTTACTGCTAATGTTCACATAACATCCCTTATTATGGGATTTATTTAAAAGTAAAAAATAATAACAATGCATCCAATAAAGACAGAACCTAAAAAATAGTTTATATTACTATATACCAGTTTTGATCTTTTAATATTTATATCAAGAATACCATATTCAAGTATATCATATTCAAGTTATGTTATACAAGCTCATTGAAAGCTTTTCTATTTTTAGGTATTAAAAGTAAAAAAATATATTTCCGGCTTTGCGAACGAAAACTATTGACAAAATTTGTTTTTAACTTAATTTAAAATTTCCATACAGAAGTTAAATATACATTAATCTATACATGCAAAGACAAATTTATTATTTAAAAAAGAAATTCGCGAATAGTTTATATTATTAACAAAGCATTGTATTTAGATTTGTATTATGTCTATGAACGAAGAACTGGCTTTAAATGGGGGTGGACGGACGACAAAAAGTATTTATCAACAAGCTGGAACTGGTGAAAAACATGTCTTGTTCTATCCAACATCGCCAAATCCTTCGGTTGCTTCTGATGAACGAAAGAGTTGGTGTCAGGCCGCTTCATCAAATAATGTAAGTAATTTAAATCTTCAAATTTCTAATAATATAGCCAAGTAGATTTTAAATTTTTGTTTGTACAATAGCAATTATTGCTGATAAATACATTTATTTTATAGTATCCAAGATGTGAATTATGTATAAATTATCTGTACCAAGTTTCTATAAATTGCAGACAGTAATATTACTAATATAGTCGTGTTCTTTGATAACTTATGAAATCCATAATCAGGTTTTGGGTGAATACCAAATATTACTCACCTCTTAATGTTTGGACCTTCTTAAATATAGTTTCTCGATATGCTACTACTATGTATTCAATATATACCTGAAGATAAAGGAGGACTACATACTATGTGTGTATGTGTTTAGATATTCGTACACATTACATTTTTTTATATCTTTATTACAATAAGAACGTAAAAGGTAATTGAAATTATTATTTTTATTATATTAACACATTAAATAAAAAATTGCTGTATTTCTAATTATGTTAGTTAAATAAAATAAATTAAATTATGTAAGGAACGATGCAGTAAACGGAACATTGAGTTTACACATTAAAATCAATTCTACCTACTTTGAGAAAATATCTCGTTTACAACCTATTTGTAACTTTAGACACACCTCTTCAGGTACAGTGTTAAGAAATTACTGAATGTAATGAATTATCTTTTTGCTACTTCTATCAAATCAAGGTGGTGGCCACAAAGACGCAATGTTCGCCGATTAGAGACTATCATTATTTGATTAATAAGTAGATTCTTTACTACAAAGTGTGGTTAATGTTAGTCTTTATTATGCCCAGAATGTTAATATGTGAATATTATTTAAAAATATTGTATAACTATTTTAGGCTCCAATAAAGTAAAAATTTAACAATTTCACATTAAAAAAATATCAAATAACTTGTTTTGACTATGGTGTTGATCATACGAAAAACTTCTACATTCGAATATGCTTGCTTTGAAAGCCCGTTAAAAGCCCTTTTATGTTTAGGTATTTAAAACAAAAATATTCCAACTATGCAAACGAAAAACAATTATCGAAATTTGTTTTTAGCTTTTAATTTAAAATATCCATACAAAAGCTAATAGAACTGTTAAATGCAAAATAATTTGTTGATAAAACGGGTAAATTTGCTTTAATGTAAAAAAGTTAGGGACATTTTAATATTATTAATAAATCATTCTATTTAAAATTGTATTATGTTCATGAGCTGTGTTGTATTGTAATTAATTATTGAGTACCAGTAAGCTGGTACTAATGTCAAGCGTATTTTATTGTATTAAGCATTACCGAATGTACTTATCTTAATCTTCTAAAATAAAATATCCACTTATTACTTATTATCAATATATGTAATAAAAATCTATTATAATAATAAAATACAATCTTCCGTCTTAAATGTATTCATAAACCTAGAATATTTTTTTCTGCTATAATCTTTCAAAAGATAAGGATTTTTTCGGTATTATTCGCGAAATCAGGAAAAAAAGGAATATTTCTCTTATATATTGTTATAGAAATCAAATCAATAGGAGAGAAACCTACTGAGAAAAATCTATGGAGGTAGAGGAATAAATGAAGGAAGTAATGCGACTGGTGGCTAGCGTTCGATCTGGCAATACTATTGGGCTCCTTTTGGCGTCATTTGGTAGTCCATGGCAATTAGTTTTTTTCGAGCGACGGTGCGCTAGCAAGTTTTGTTTCAAATTTGGACATAGTGCAACGGAAACTTTTGCCGAATTTTAGCAGGGCTATGGAAGCAGCGATTTCTCAAGAGCCAAAGTTGTTAAGTGGTTTAAGATATTTTCAGAACGCCGAGGCTCGATTGATGATGGACAACAGAGGAAAGCCTTTCACTGCAAAAAGTGATAAAAATATCCACATAATTTGGGATCTTGTGCGTTTTAACCGCCGGTTAATGGTCGGAATGGTCGGTGAAGACTGAAATTTTATTCATATAACCGTTCATCAGATTTTGATCAATTTATTGGTAAGATGAAGAAAATTTGGACAAGGATGGTTCCGAAAAACCTTTCGTAGAATCAAAAAGACGGAAACATGTCTTGACTTTTTGAAGCGGATTGAAAATGTACCTGATTTTTTAAAATGTGCCATTATTGGTGACAAGTCTTGGATTTTTAAATATCACCTGGAAACAAAGCGACAGAGCCAGGAATGGTATACCCCAAACTCACCACGTCCAAAAATAGCCAAAATTATTATTTGCTGTAGAACAAACTAGACGCACTTGCTACGGACCATCAAGTCACTCAAGAGAGTGCTGATAGTACAGTTCTAGGAAGTTTTCTTCGTACTGATGAGACATCGGATGTTATTCTGCCGCCCCTTCAAAGGAGAAGCCAACAGCCAAAGCGAACGCTATATCATCAGTCTCATTACTATATTTACACACCTTGTTTACAGAAAAAATAATTATGCAAATTTGTTTAATTTTTTTTATTAAAAATTATTTTAATTAAAACATTAAATAACTTTTAAAACAACGAAATTGTTTTCGTTTGAAAAGAAGCTCGTCTGTATTTTATGATACTTACAAATCTTTGAATTTAGACACCTATTAGGTATTTCATTTTGGAGTATTAATTTTAAATGAAATAAATTTTATTGTTATTTAGTTCGAAAGATGATTAATACTACAATTAATATTTCATGAAAATAATTTCACTTAAAAGTTTGCCTGTTAATGTTTTTCAAATGATCAGCTGTTAAATTCTTTTGATGATAATCGCATTGTTAACCCAATATTAGAAAAGATACTCACCTATAACTTTTTGAGCATATAACGGTAGCTGTAAAATCTCTTTTGAGTTGACCAGCCCTATTCTGTTTGTGAAATGAATGTTTTTAAGGGAATCTGTATATTATAGCATAAAACAACCATTTTCATAATAAGCTTGAATATATTATACATTGTGTTCAGTATTGTGTGATTCCATTATACGCTATGCTATAAATATTAATTATTTAGTTTTACAAAAGTCAAAGTGATAAAATACATAGGTGTATATCAAATATATACTAAACGTATTACTTGTTGAATAATCTTATATCAATCCCAATAATGAAGAATCCGTTTTCAACATCGGTGGACGTTAATGTATTAAAATTGGGACTATTTGACTATTTTAAAACATGACTAATTTCAGGCAATCTAATCGAATATACTTACTTACATTTTTCCATTTATGACATCAAATAAACTATTTCCTGGGCTCAAAAACTACTGTTTGTGTTAATTAAATCGAAAATTATGGAATGATTACTCAATGTATAAATATTTGGCGCACTGCTATAAAAGTAAATACTAATGTTGAATATTTTGTTTTCAAAGACTACCAATTTACCCCATTTTTTTAGCAGCAGTTTTTACTTTTCTCATGGTAATAAGGTAAGACCATGATATGTTTCTGTGTTCAAAATTAATACAAACTACAAAGTATATATTATAACACTCTATTATTATACACGTGATCCAAAAATCGATATATTAAAAAAATGTATATCTCACTAACAATGATGACTCCGTTAGTGTTGACATTAAAAACCATATTAAATTTTAAAAAATATTGTTTTCTTTTTCGAAAGCTAGATTAATATCATATGTATTTTGAAAATAATATCAGTCAAATGTCCATCTCTTGCCACAACATACTCAACTTTTTGTTAATACGCTTACATGGTAATCACATTATTACCCTTATATTAAAGAAAGTACGAACCATTTATATCTCCGGGGCATAACAAACAATAATATATTGAGGATGTAATAATAGCTAGATGATATGTTCATTTTTTATGACAAAGATAAAAAGATAAAAATCGTTTTCATAGAACAACCATTTTCAAAGGACGGTTGACGATGTGTATCTCTTCTGGATTAGCTATCAAAATATAGATCCCGCCGAAAGACCCAATATTAACTTCCTGAACAAAGAATTTATTTTAAATACTAGGGGATATTATTGTACTAATCAGTAATCTGAACTGGTTTAAAACATATATTGTTTTATACAGTCTTAGTTTAAATTTGTACTATAACATGCTATCAAATAGCAATATACTGTTTGGGTTTGAGTACTCATGGTTTAGTGTTAATTAAATCGAACATTTTTCACTGATACTTGAACAATGTAAACATATGAAAACATCTTATGCGCTCTTTTGATTATATCCATGCCTATTTGTAACCCTGGAACCACTTTCTGTAGTATCCTGTTGAAATCCACTCCCCCCCCCCCCCCCCCTAGCGAGGTGCCGTCTGTATTTATTTCCGTCTTTATATATCTATTGTCTATTATATTTTGCAACCAGGATTGTTATTTCTGCCAATATCTCTTTTATCCTCAATCTTTCCTTCTATGATTATCTGGAGTAGCTCATATTTCTCTTATCTTATTATGTAATCTAGATATGAGGTTTTCATCATATTTATCATATTCATAAATGATAGACCGATATGCATCATTTCTAAAACGGTTTTTATCGCCTTTTATGGGAGTCCATATGTCACAGCCCCGTATCAATAAAGACCACCAATTTCATTCAAACCAATTCTCAGGAATATGACCCCTTATTACAGATCTAATTGAACATACGTCTTTAAATATTATTCCCCAAGGTTTTTTAAATGTTGGAATCAAATGTTGACTTGATGGCTTATTACTTTTAGAACCTACACTTATACCTATATGTAATTTGGAAACCACCTTTTCAGATGTAGTGTTGTGAATTATTTTTCAGCTTAATTACTTGTTTAATTTTTGAGAACATTATGAACGGTCCATCGTCTGTTACTACTTCTGGGCTCACAAATGTTCTCTCATCCTTAAAGAGAGCATATATTCTGCTTACATTTTCAATGTGTCTTTCTGTTTATCTAGTTCGACACTATTATTTTTTTTGCTACTATTACAGGTCGCTTAGATGCTATAATTCTGCTCTTTCCCTGACTTTGTGTGCATGTATTTGTATTTTTAGTTATTTCACTTCTTCACATCTTTCTTGTAACGATTGGTTTTCGTGTATTCAATTTTAGATTATATTTGAGTACAGATTTCCTAAATTCGATTAGCCTTGCCTAATTAAGTTGCCGATTAATGTTTGCCTCCATAATTATTCGTTATTATTCAGCTTTTTACTCCATATTTTACTTTCACTTTTACATTCTTATTTTCTTCTCCTGGTTGAACTTGCATATTTTTAACATTTAGATTATTAACTATAATAAATCTGCTAATGTAAATAAATCTAATTAGTTAATATATATAACCTTTAAAATAGAGCAAACTTAAGGACTTTTGAAAATGAAATGAATGAATTCTGAAAATTTAAATCATTTTAACTATGTCACTTCCTAGTTACTGTCCTCTTACAGTTCATTAAAAGCTCTACTATTTTTATGTATATAGATTGAAAAATGTTAAGCCTTATATTTGAAAACAATTATGAAATTGGTTTTAATTTTTTAATTTAAAATATTCATGCAACAACTAATAAAATTGTTAAATACATATTAGTCAATAGATATATAAGATAAAATAGACATTATGTTATTAACAAATCATTGTATATAATATGTGTAACATTTAAGTGAAGCGAGAACTGCTTTTAGATTATGGTCGATAACAATGCATTAAGGCGAAAGTTGAAAAACATAGCTTGTCATGCTTCCAACCTCACCGAAATTACGTACCTTTATTTTCGACCTTATTGCACTCTAGAATAATCCATTGTCTTATACCTATATGTAATTTTGAAACCACCTTTTCAGGTGTAGTGCTGTGAATTATTTTTCGATCGTATCCCTGAAATCAGAAAGATAACCTGCCCGATTATGTTTTTAAGAAAGAAAATAGTAAATAAGCATTTTTATACTGAACAATTGCCAATTGAATATTTTGAAAATACTTGTGACGATATTAGAAACTTCACATTTAACTTACTTTATTTGAAAAATTATCATTTTCGGGCAAAAATATATATTTTTTGTATTTAATTTGAAATTTATACGGAAATATTTAAGAATACAACATGAGAATGAAAAATACAACATGGGGATATTTAAACCAGATGTAATAGTAATTATTGTTATCTGGCTAATATCGTCCCAATATAAAAAAAAATATATCTATATAACAATCTACAAATGTGGCATGAAAAATTAAGAATAACCATAATATAGGAATATTAAAACAAGTAGAAAAACTTAAGGTAACAGTATCTATTACCTATTAACTATCTACTAATAATTTATATATCCTGAAACAAATCCTTTTTTACCTAAAAGAGGATTAATTATGACCGGATGAAATAATAAAATACAATCCTGCCCTAAATAAACATATACAGTGTAAGTTTTTTAAAACATGACTTAGACTGTTTTATTTGAAGCGATAGACCAGTACTTTCAAATGTAAAGTTGTAGGAAATAACTCGACTAAGAAAAATTTACAAACAATGCTTTCCGGTGTTGTTAGATTTCTTCAATAGCTACTAAAACATTTTTTTTAATAGCCACACCGTATTTTTTTTAACGTAATTAAAAATTCAAAATAAAAAATGTTGTTACATTTCTTTATTGGAGTAGCCAGTATTTTACAACAATTAGGAAAAACAACTAAAATAATCTGCAGTCGGCAGAAACTAAAAGAAGCTAACATAGTAATAGTAGGCCTTGGGAATTAAACAAAAATTGTGTTGTTTGAAAGGAGCCAACGTTATTGTGGTGTCATTGCGGTATTTGAAAGCTGGTGTATTTGAATGTGTATAAAAGTAACGTTTTAATCCAATTGCTAAGATGAATCAGTTATTTAATCAAAAAGAGAAAGTTGAAATAATTTTTCTTCATGTTGGTAGCTTAAGTCTACCCGCTTAAATTATTTCCTACATGGTAATTAATTACTTAATAATTTATTCTTGTTAATTTGTTTTATATCATGAAAACTCACAGTGATTCAAGCATTTTGTGGTGTAAATGGGAATTAAATCAGATATTGCAAAATCTTTATCTAATTTATATTTACCTGATTTAGCTCCATTGCGGCTATTATCAAATCTTTATCTACGTTCTGGCTATTACCAAAACTAAATTTTCTCTCAATAGTGCTTTTTTGTTTGTTTTGTATAAAACATAATAAAAACAATACTTTTTCCTATCAACATACCTTATAATGCCTGTATCAACTTTATTTCTCTACCTCTTTTAGCAAATTATAAGAATAGCTAAATTTCTCTCGAAAGAGCATTCATTATCTGGTGTTGCTTGAATTAATTCAAAGTTCCTGAATGTCTACAAAGTGGTAATTTTAGTTAAGGGTTGAAGAGTTATAAATATTTATGTGACAGCTATCAGTCAGAGCAGTATTTAAGTGTCCTTACGCTTTCACAAACCATTTCGTACCACTAAAAATCCTCTTCTGTTCTACTAATCTAAAACAATTGAGATTTAGAGGGATTCCTGTAAATGTTTATTGATCTGAGTAATAATTAGTATCAACCATTTAATATTTATTATATCAAGTACACACTGTAGCTTAAATATCAATTATTAGAAAAGTAGAGAATATTGATTAATATGTATATTTTTTTGCTTTGTATGAATTTCGAAAACATTACCCATTACATTTATTACTTTTTTAGGCGGGAATGTTCATAATGAAATGAAACACATAAAATTATAATTTAACTTTCAGGATAATAAAGTCTACAAAGAAGGCGTTTTTTAGGGTTTTATGTCCTACCTTTCTTTCGTAATGTTTCCAAATTATCGAAAATACAGTTGGTAAAACTGATAGTAAGTATTAAATATTTACAAAGTATGTAGTAAATGTCCAGGAAATTTCTACGCAACGGCCTATTTTCAAGTTGGTGTCATTTGCCATTATGGTAGATTTTACATCTATTACCTACTTCACGTAGAATTGTTACAAATATTAATTCTTATACTCCCTGGAGACTGTGATACCATTATTGAATTTTATTAGTGAATTTCTTTTTATTGATTTACTCACACCAACATATTTTTATAACAAGATGTTTCTTAAAACCATTCTATAGATATACTTTCCTAAAAAAATATCCTAATGATATAAATTTATGATTGATTGTACTCGCCCTGTAAAATTTCTTTATGAGAAAAATATCCTATCTATAAAGAATCTATATTTCAGGGTCAAAGCATAAATCATAATGCATACTCACCAATGCTTATCTTAAACGCCGATAATTGTTAAGTAGTTTAAGTTAGCATCTAATTTTTAAAATTAAAATGCAATTTGACGAAGGACTGGTTTGATTTGCTTTCAAACATTTAGGAATCCGTGACAGTCATCTTAAACCCTTGCGGAAATACTAATATACTAATTACTAACTAACTAATATATTTACCATTACTAAGATTTCGTATAAAGCAATCATAAATTTATATCATGATGTTCAAATTCAAATATCCAATGAGGATATTTTTTAGGAACGTATATCTAAAGAATGGTCTTCAAGAAACATCTTGTTATAAAAATATGTTGGTGTGAGTAAATCAATAAAAACGTAATCACTAATAAAATTCGATAATGGTATCCCAATCTCCAGGGAGTGTAAGTATTAATATTTGTAACAATTCTACGTGAAGTAGGTAATAGATATAAAATCTACCATAATGACAAATGACACCAACTTGAAAATTGGCCGTTGCGTAGAAATTTCCTGGCCATTTACTACATGCTTTGTAAATATTTAATACTTAATGTCAGTTTTGTTCACTGTATTTTCGATAATTTGGAAACATTACGAAAGGAAGGTAGGACATAAAACCCTAAAAAACGCCTTCTTTGTAGACTTTATTATCGTGAAAGTTGAGTTATAATTTTATGTGTTCCATTTCGTTATGAATATTTCCGACTAAAAAAGTAATAAATGTAATGGGTAATAAGTTTTCGAAATTCATACAAAGCAAAAAAAATATACATATTATTAATCAATATTCTCTACTTTTCTAATAATTGATATTTAAGGTACAGTGTGTACTTGATATAATAAATATTAAATGGTTGATACTATTTATTACTCAGATTAATAAATATTTACAGGAATCGCTTTAAATCTGAATTATTTTAGATTAGTAGAACAGAAGAGGATTTTTAATGGTATGAAATGTTTCGTCAAAACGCAAGGACTAAATACTGGTACTGCTCTGACTGATCGCTGTCACATAAATATTATAAAGAGTTATATATTATAATATATAACTCTTCAACCCTTAACTGAAATTACCACTTTGTAAAACCTTAAAAATATAATAGTACTAGTACTCTGTAAATAGTAAAAAACTCAGTTCAAACTCAAATATTTTACTTCAACATCTATCTAAAAAAATGTTAAATAATCTAATTTAAATTATCCATTCATCGGACTAAAAGAAATGTATGTTGCATAGCAAAACAAAATTTGAAATTACAGATTCTTTCTTTTATATACATACTGATATACTCGCGGACTAACAGTCTAGCATATATATATATATATATATATATATATATATATATATATATATATATATATATATATATATATATATATATATATATATATATATATATATATATATTCCCTGGCCAGGTTAACTGATTCCTGCCATGTTTTGCCTCTTCTTAGGATTGTTTCTGTGATATCCTTATTCCATGTCTTACCCGGCCTTCCCCTTTTGTTCTTTCCCGTCGTTCTAGCTGCCCAAACATTCTTGGTTTACCTATCTTGATCCATTGTGTTTAGATGACCGAACCATCTCAGTTTTTGCTCTTCTATTTTTGATATGAGTGGTGGTATTTCCAAGTTGTTCATGACTATGTCATTCCTGACCTTGTCTGTTATTTTTATTTCCTGTACCTTACGAAGATATCTCAATTCTGCCGCTTGAACTCTACTCTTTTGCCGTTCATTCAAGAAATATGGGGGAATATATATCGTTTTATATATTGTTAATTTCGTTTTTTTGGATATTTGTTTGTTGTTTAAGAAGCCTCTGCTAAACGATTTGAGCAATCTCCCTGCTTTCGCCAGTCTGTTGTTCAGTTCATCGTCCTGGTTTCCCCTATTAATAATAATAGTACCTACGTAGTTATACTTTTCAGTGTGTTTGATTTCCATGTTGTTTAAGGATATTGTTCTCTCCTTGCAATGTTCTTATGATTATTTGCTAATATCATGATCTGTGTCTTATTTACATTAATATGTAGACTCAACTTTTCAGATGCTTCGTTCCATACTCCTATGTTGAATTTTAATTTTTCCTCAGATTCTACCATGAGAACTATATCGTCAGCAAATATACACATTTCTATATTAACTAGTTTCATCTTTGTCCATCCTACGTAGTATTTCTTAAATGTATTCTTACATATTTTGATTATTTCATCTATTGGGTTTATAAACAGCAGCGGACTCGGACTTTCTCCTTGTCTCACTGCTTCCATTGTGGTAAAAGAATACTCTATTGTGAGGTCTAATTTGGTTTGTTATGGTTTCGTACATACTTTTAGTGGCTGTAATAGGACCATTCTTTATATTTTTCTTCTCCAAGCTGTTCCAGATGGTTTATCTTGAATTCGTTTTGCTCGTCTAGTACTGTATTGTCAATATCCACTCCCAATCTTCTCTCGAATATAGTAAGTAGTAATGATATACCTCTGTTGTTCGTGCATTATCTTTTGTTTCATTTTTTGTGTATTGCTATGATAAAGGCATTAGTCGATTCTTTTGGAACTTTTTTGTTTTTCCACGCTAAGTTAAATAGTTTTCAGGAACCCAGGCCATATGTTCAGGTACCAGATATGCATGAAAATACACGGTGGGCTAGTGGAGAATATTAAAAATATGCGAAAAACAAGGAAAAAAAATCCTGTGCTCCATGTAAAATTATCAATCCTTCAGTCGCCATCATTGGGTTTGGGTCCGAACGGATTCAGACAGTAGTACTGTTACGAACCATCCGATGACGTGAGCTGCCTTTTAATGCTGCTTTCATCCGATTTGGCTGATTAATATGGTCAGAACCCTGTCAAATCCTTCAGTTGCTTTCGAACGTACAACTCGAAGCCCGACTGATGACGGCTTATGAAGGCCAGAACCCGGTCTCGGGAGATGCTTGTTGGCATTTGATGGTGACTGAAGGATTGAGAATTTTACGTAGAGCACAGGAAAAATTTTGTCTTTTTTTTCGAAGATTTTCATTGATTTTAAATTGATTGATAGGTGTTTTGGTTAATAATGTCGATTTTTCCCAAAATAAATTACCTCAATAATCAAAGTATTGGCGAATATTTGCGTTATTTCCATAATCAAAGTATTGGCCATCGTTAGCTATTACTTTTCCCCCCCTTTTAGTCAAAGAATGGATTCCATGCCAAAAGAAATTTTAGTTTTTTGAGGCCAACCATTCATCAAGAATGTAAGTGTTATTCTAAAAGTTCGTGCTGCATCGATCGAAATAAATGGTAGGCCAAAGTGTCTAAGTCCAGTAAATACAGCATGTAGGGTAAACTTTGCAACATGGGGTCGAGCATTGTCGTGTTGAAATATGACTATGTCGTGTCTTTGGGAGTATTCTGGTTGTTTTCTCTTCATTGCACGGTTCCATTTTATCAATTGTGGACCAGTTATCAGTTGTCGATCGTCAGTAATCATTTCACCAGGTTTCAGCAGTTCGTAATACACAGCTTCCCTACTATCCCACCAAATACACAGCAAAGCCTTCTTTCCATGTATATCGCGCACTGGTTGTGATGTTGAAGGCTGGCCTGGGTCTACCCATAATTTTTTGCCCTTTGGGTTGTCAAAATTGATTCACTTTAAAATTGATCCAAATTGATCCACATCACCTGTCATAACTCGATGCAAAAACTGTTGTGTAGACTTGTGTAGACAATGCTTCTGATAATTGTTTCAACGTATGAGTTGAGTTTTATTTTAACAATGCTTGCAAATCTGCATCTTCAAACTTTTTCGGCTCTCCTGTCTGTCTCCTTTTTGTCTCTTCTATCTGAAAATGAAAATTATACTTGTAAACGAATCAGGATCGGAGAAACGACTGCATAATTGGCATTGATAAATTCGAAGCTTTTTCGAACACCACACAATGAATAAATTGGGAAATATATAAGTAAAATGTAAGTTTACTTGTAAGTAAGTATATTGCGGTATTTGTTATAATATAAAGATTAATATTTCATAAGACCGTCCATTGGCAATAGTTCTTTTCCACCACTTTTTTTTATTTTTGAATGTGATTTTAAATGAATTTTCTGGTACTCACATTTGATTTTTTTTTGTATGGTTTTATTCCGTTTCTGTTTGCTGTAATTTCTAATGATTTCAAACTCTGTTGTTGCCTTCAAAAAGTTCAATGTATGTAGCACCAATGTCTGAAAATTTTTCGCGACCCCAGGTATATGAAATAAAGCCCTTAGTAAATATGAAAAACAAATAAATACATAAATTCTTTATTTATTTGTCGAACAATACACATATAAAAAAAGTAGTTGTGTTATTTGTCAAAATGAAAGTAGCTTTAGGATTTTTTCAATTACAAACATAAATCAAAGTAAATGTTTCAAATACAATTAAAAGAAAAAAAAAATAACCCAAAAAAAATGTGGCGGATGTACTTGTTTTTTGCTGCATAACAAATTAAACCCTGGTATAATATTTGACACTTCCGGACGTAAAACATCTTCGACGTTTTTTAACACTCTTTTATTAGCTTCACCTATATCTATCTACGCGCATTTGCATGCAGCACGTACGTGGTTATTTAAATACTGCGCGTTTGTGAAAAAACATAAACTGAAAAGTGTTTGAATTTAATTTTCGCGACCCCAGAATTTTGCTGCGAGACCTCATTTGAAGTCGTAACCTATAGTTTAAGAAGCTCTGGTTTATCGAATACATATGAATTCATACTATTACATAATATAGATTAATATATACTTACTAATATATACTAATACATACTAATTTTAGTAAACAAACAAATATTTTAACTAGTAGTTTTGCGGCTATCAGTGGCGGCTCGTGAGGGAGGGCGTTGGAGTAAACAGTAAACAATTTTTCAGACCAAAACACCACAGGTGTACACTTTATAGGGATTCAAAAGGACGAAAAGTAAAAAGGAGGAAGGGGAGAGCAAAAAAAATATTCACCAGCACTATTTTCTTCTACGCCCTCCCACTTTAAAAACTCACGAGCCGCTACAGAAAGAAATATATTCAGTTTTCTTAGACCAGTGAAGGATAGTATTCCACAAGAGTCATATGGTGTCTATGAGATTCCTTGTTCTGGCTGCTCCCAATCATATATCGGCCAAACCAATAGACGTATCCAAAATCGCATATACGAGCATTCTCTTGCCGTCCGAAAATCTGATCTCTCCTCGACTTTGTCAGAACATCATGTCCAAACGGGTCACAAAATAGATTTTGACAAGGCCAAAGTAATCGCACCTATAAATTCTACAAACCCCGCATTATTCGTAAAGCAATTTAGATCGAAAAACGTCCAGACTGCTTAAACAAAAGGGACGACGGTCTTAGAGTTCCAAATACATGGAAACCGCTTATTTCCAAATTACTCATCCAAAACCCTTCCACTCAAACGTCTGCCTCCCGTCTGTTCCCAATCCAGATTACGAAATACCTCTTCAAGGCAGGCTGAGAAAAGAATAGGCGATATTGAGTCACCATGGCATATACCATGTTTTACGTTGATTTTAACTTCAAAGTCATCCATGTGAACTGTAGCTGTAGCTTCCTCATACATGTATCTCAGTAGGTTCACATAGGCTCTGTATCTCCCTTGGTTAAGCAATGCATCTATTATGGCTTGCGCTGATACTGAATCAAATGCTTTTTCGTATTCAATAAAAGCCAAGCACACACATGGTGTATTCATTGTGCCTTTCTATGGTCTGTTGGACAACCTGGATATAGCCTATTGTACTGAATCTACTTCTGAGTCCTTCCTGCTCTCTTGGTTGGGTCATTGAGTGTTTTTAATATCCTTTTAGATATTATCTTGACGAAAACTTTGTACATTACTGATAGGAGGCTTATTGGGCGGTAGTTTTTTAAATGTTCCTGTGCTCCTTATGAAGCAGAAATACTTCAGCATTTTTCTATAGACTGGGTATTTTTTTATCTTTGACGCATTTTGAGTACAATGTTGCCAGTATTTTATGTACAGTTCGACCACCAGCTTTTAACATTTCAACCGTTACATTGTCCTTTCCTGGAGCCTTTCTATTCTTCATCGCGTTTATGGCATTTGTCACTTCTTCCAATATGATATCTGGCATTGGCTCTTCCGTGGGCATTGCTGTTTTTAACTGGTTCTGATTTTCATATAACTTTGAATAAAATCTTCTGATAACCTCTAACATTTCCGTACGCTTCCTTCACACTGTGTCATCCTTACGCATTAATTAATTAACCGACGCGTTTCCTCTCGAATACATTTTCTTATAGTTTACCCTTCTAAAGGGACTGTCTGCATTATTCATTGTCCTCCGTTTCTTCATTAAATCGATGGTCTTATTGGAGATTTTTAACTGTTGAAACTTTTTTCTGTTGGTGCTATTGCAGCAGCCGTTACAAGTAAATTTTCGATGATTTTTTCATACTGATCTGTTATTCCCATCTCGTTGCTTCTGAGTCTAGCAACACAGCAACGTTGTTCGACAAAGCAGAACTTCTTCGATCTTACCATTCTTGTACGTTCGCTTCGACAATTTATGCCAACCTTTGCTCGTACCATTCTATGACAGTACAATTACACTGTTACATAATATATACTAATATATACATACTAGTTCTAGTAAACAAACAAATATTTTAACTAGTAGTTTTTATTTCTTCAAAATCCACATATTAGTTTTTGTAGTGGAAATATATTTATTTATTTATTTATTTATTTATTTATTTATTCAGTTCTATTATTAATAGAAATTAACAACGAATATATTCGTTTAGAGGAAGAACAATAGCAAATGAATTTTGTTTATTCCTAAAAATGCTATATATTTTTATTTTTTAAAATAAATTGCACTATAATCGAAAGAATTTAGAAACTGCACATATTAATTTTTTTCTAGTAGTTATATATGTTTGTTAAAGTTGAACTCGATTAATCTGGGAATCTGGCTGGCCAGTCGAGAGTCGCTAGCTTATACTATTCTAAAAACTGATAATTTTTTGACGATCTATAAGCAGTCCGATGTTATATTGATGAAAGATTAACTTTGGATTCAACTAATTAACAAACTGGCAGATCTGATTTTAAACTTTGTCTAATTATATATATAAAACTCACTTACTTCCTAAGCATACGAGAATAGTTCCTAATAGCAATGCGTGAAGTGATGCCTGACATTTCTACGATACTTAAACACGTAACATCACGACCACTTAAACAAAATCTTGGTTCATTACTAAAACAAATACAGTTCCATTCCAGGCACCATTTAATTAATTCTAGCTCTGTATTATTATAGGCGATACTTCTGATGGTGAGCTGATGAGGCTCCATCATTGAAGCGACGATCACGATCACATGATATATTATGAATAGCAACTATAGCCGCGCATCCCCATCTTAAGTAACTATTTTATTTTAAGTTACATTATATATTTTTTTCGATTTCGTTCAACAGGAAGTCTAAAATATCATTTGTCATGTCTTTGGATAATTCTGTTACAATCAAAATCTCCTACTCACGCATAACTCTTAGGCTTATCATCAAACCATCAAACCATCTTTCGCATGTCCATAAGGACATGGTCGAAACATTGGAACATGTTTCGCACCAATAGCTTATTCCTATTCAAATTCGGGCAATTGTCTGAACTGATAATAAAAACTTAATAAAAAAATAATAAACAAAATCTGTTAAACCGTTTTGTTTACCGCATTTTCTGCTATCACATGTAAAAACATAAAGTTAAACAACCAAGAATGCTATACAGTGAAAAATGAGGAGAATAAAATATTTTGTACTCGTTCCCGTAAACTATCATGAATTATTGTTGCACTCAATAGATGCACGGGGTAGAATTAAAAGACCATTTTCATAACAATTTTTTTTATAAACCTCCAATCTAATATACTATTTATCATTTGCAATAAAACAAAGTAAAGTGTAAAATCAAACAAACGCCAACATTTTAATACCGAAATATCGGCGAAAGATAGAAGCAACAGAATAAAAAAACTGTCAGACCACGAACAGATGACAGCGACATCTAAACCGTCCGGTTTGCCTTAAAACTTTCAGCTGATTCCGAAAAAAATGCTGAAAAACCGACCGAAATGAAAAAAGAGAAGACAGAAAAAGAGCACCAGAGTTTACCGCAACAGTTTATACTTCTCCGACTTTATGAAAAGGGATCGACTTTTCCCTCGTCGATTTCAGCCTACCCTCCTCACCTCCCTTGCCACTCGGATTTACAATTCAAATCCTGATAAACGGAAATTCTTATGATAGAACAATTAATATTTATTACCGACTTAATGAACACCATCGTCTCTCTGTTTGTAATAAATTTGTTATTACACGGATATTATCTCCCGGCAGTAGCCCATTTTCTCCGCTAATAAATTTGATTAAGAGCAGTGTAAGTAGCTGGAAAAATGCTATTTTGCATGGACAGCGATATATTTTCCATTTTGCTTCCTTGTTTTAAGTTTATTTACTTTTTGGAATTCTGTAAAGCAAAACTAATAAAGAAAATACTCAAATAACACGGCAGACTAGTTTCAGAAATAGTTTCATTAAAAAAAAGTAACAAATTATAAGTTACTTTTTTTTATTAGCTGCATGCACTAGTCTGGTTTTTCAATGATTAATATTCACAGTTTTTTAATCCAGTAGACAGGTACACTTTTAATATTCAAAGTTCACAGTTTATATTAAAAGGAACCGAACTTGTGCTCCAGGATAAAAAAAAACTAGAAAATATGTAAAATATATTTTAAAGTCTCTACAGATAGGCCATTTATATATATATATATATATATATATATATATATATATATATATATATATATATATATATATATATATATATATATATATATATATATATATATATGTTACATCTAATATTTTCACGGATGGTAGATAATTTTAAATCATTCCGGGTGTCCATCCGTTGATTCTGAGAAGAGTCACGACGTTTCGCCATTTTCACATTTCGACATTTTCAAGAGTTGAACTGAGTCAGTTATATATATATATATATATATATATATATATATATATATATATATATATATATATATATATATATAAATATATATATATATATATATATATATATATATATATATATATATATGCTAGACTATTAGTTCGGGAGTATATCCGATCGTTTGTGTCCCGTTTGTTGGGAACGTGCAGACGTTTCGCCAAGGTCACACTTGGCATTCTCAATGCTTGTCTGAAAAGTGAAGTGAAGTGAGTGAAGAAGAAAGATTATACAAGGAGGATACAGGAGGAGAAATGATTATACAAGGAGGTCAATGGGAAATAGACCTTTTTTAAAGAGGCACCTATGATAGTACACCTAATAATACCCGTATATGTAAAAGGTAAACGTAAACAGTTTCTTAAGAATCAGGTAAAATTTAATATTGGCTCGTTACTCTATGGCATTTTTCGAATGAAGGTCACAAAATTATCCTTACACGATACAGAAATTATTGTTATGAACTGATTTTTCAAATATAGACCACCGTTACTCAGGTAATGTTGAAACTCTGGAAGGAAGAAGTGACTGTAAGGGATATAATTTAATAAAAAGAAGGCGCATGTAGGAAAATTAGGTCGCCTATTGGTGAAGTTCGGACACACATAATTTCCGATAGGAGTCGCTGCCGAACAACCTGTGAGTTTACGCACAAGTCTGTAAATCTGTGTCTCAGTAGTCTGGCAAGTCTGGCAAATCATCATGGAGTGTTTAACATCAGAGCATTGCTTGCAAATTGTCGAAATGTATTAGCAAAATCAGCGTTCTGTGCTCCATACTTTTAGAGCACTTCGTCAATTTGAACTTGATATATTCGTTATCGACAAATTTCAAACACATTTCACACTGCTCGATACTAAAACAAAAACAAGACAAAAAACTGTGCATTTCGAAGAAAATATTGCCGTTGTTGCTGGCAGTATTGATGAAGATCCAAATTTATCAATTCGTCGCCGTTCGCAGAAAGTTGGACTTTGTTATTCGACTACATTTGTATTATTTAATACAGAATTTGAATAGTATTGATCTGCAGGAGATGTGATTCCAACAGGATGGCTCTACATATCATACAGGCAACGCAACAATCGATTTATTGAGCGAACAATTTGGTGAGAGAATTATTTTCCCGAACGGATCTGTAAATTGGTCATCAAGGTCATGTGATTTAATGCTTATAGATTATTGTATTTAGGGTTATGTTAAATCTTTGGTTTATGCTAATAAACCAGCAACTGTTGACGCCTTTGAAGCCAACATAACTCGGACGATTTCGGATATAAGACCGCTGTTACTTAAAAATGTGGTCGCAAATTGGATAGACAGAATGCGTTTTGTCAGAAGTAGCCGCGGCGGATATTTGTCCGAAATTGTTTTCAAAGTTTTAGTTTTTCTTAGTTTTAAGGAATCTAATTTGGTTGTTGTTTATTACAATTTTAAGTTATATACTTGTACTTTGTTCCAGTCTTCTTGAGCTTCTAGTCCAGAGGTCTTGAGCATTTGACTCATTGCGTTAGTCAGTAAGTCATTATTAGACCATTCTGAGCAGAATACTCGTGCCCTTGAAACCTCATTGGCCGGACCTATAGTGTATTACAGCAGATTTAAAACGTTTAGGAATTATTCCTATATAAAAAAAGTAATTTCTTATCAGTCCTGACTAAACATTTAGACTGAAGACTTTTTAGTGATGAAATAATAAAGGTTGATACGCCATAGTGCGTTGACAATCTGTACGACGATCTTCCTGAGGATATTTGAACGAATTTTATCATCATCTTTATATTCATGGCATATGTTGGTTACAATACTGTTTACTTTTATTCCCCTTCCTTCCTTCCATTTTCACAGGTTAGGAAAATACAAAACTAATGTTGGATACCATTGTCTGTTTTAATATGCAAAAGCAATTAGATTCTATAATAATCTAAAAGCTTAATGTTAATGCATTAGTTCTTAATTATTTTGAGCTGTATTTAAATAAAGTCTATATTTATGACACTGAATTTGAAAAATGTAACGAGAATATTTTCGACGTCAAAACAATTTTTTCTTAATATTTTATCCAATTTGGTTGTATTACTATAATTTAATTCAAATTGTTTCTTTTGATGTTCTCCTACGTACTTATGTTAACAAACAGAATGTTCAAGTGTTGTCAAAGCTAAAATGTGTATATGGATCGTCTGAAAACATGTAGGAATATTTTTTATAGTAAATACTCAATTTTGTTTTCGTGAAAAGGCGTACATTAATAATTATATTTACTTTCTTGTGCTTGTGTTTTTTTACATTTACTTAAAGCAAAGGGCATGCCTATCTATATAATAAAATATTACATTTGTTTAATGTGTTGTCTAAATAACTGATATTTGCACATTAGATCGACCAAAACTTTTGAGTATAAAATTTTGTTTAACTGGTACCAACGGCTAAAGAAAACAAACAACGGCTAAGAAAAACATAATATTATTTTAATGCAAAAACACAAACTGAAGTTATTTTGATATAGAGGGCTTCATAAAGTCAAACAAAGTCGTCTGACGGGTCGAAGATTTTTTCTTCTCAAACAAAATTTCTTTATAGCATGTTAATAATTTTTTACTCCGTTTTGTAACCGAAACGCGCTCTTCATTGGAGTCTATGTTTTCTAAAATTTCTAATCCTTTTTTAATTGAACTGAGGGTTTCCGCCAGGTTTGCAACCATCATTTGATCTTCAGATTGAATTGTGTCAAAAGAATCAGGTTCCTCAATGTTTTGCTCACAGCTCCTGATTATATGAATCTAGCAGTTCTTGTATGTCTTCGCCATCCACTTCTCCATTTAATTGTCTAGCAAGACCGATAACGTTTTTAATAACATAATCAATTTGATCAAGCTTTGTGTTTCACTAGTGAAAAAAAATGGACACAGATTTTTCCAGGCGCCATCTAAATTTTTTTTGTAATTTTATCCCAAGATTTTCCAATGATATTCATGACATCTAAAACATTAAATTGTTTTTAAAAGACTGTAACAGAGATTGTTTTACCTCATAGCTTCATGGAGATGTGCAAATGGTCATCTCATGTAATAAGCTTTAATTGTTTTGATGACAACGGGTCCATCGGTTGGAGCAAGCTGGTTATATTTGGTGGCAAAAATTTAACTTTCACACGTGGGTCGAAATTAGTGAGAGCAGCAGGAGAATGTCCTTGTGTATTATGGATTATTAACATCACCTTAAATGGGATTTTTTTGATTGGCAATAACATTCGACTTCGGGTATGAAGTGATGATCAAACCAATTCTCAAATAGGGGGACTGTCACCTAAGCTGTAGGATTTGACTTCCAAATCACGGGCAAACCAGCTTTAGATTTATTTTTTAAAGCTCTTGGATTTTCCGAGCGATAAACTAAGAGAGGTTTTAACTTAGATTCACTTCCCGTTAACCCTTAATGTCAATCGATCTTTAGACGCCTTAATAATCATCTTCTTCCAGAACAATTCAGTCTCATTCACGTTGAATACGGTTTGTCTGCTATAACCCCCTTCTTCTAGCATAGCCTTGAGTTTCTCTGGACAAAGAGATGCAACCTTTTTATCATCACTTGTCGCCTCTCCACTTTCTGCGATACTATACCAGTAATCGTCTGAACCACCTAGCTTTATTAGCTTTAAAGATTTCATCTTTCACCGTCTCCCCAGCTTCTTATAATCTCTCAAAAATCCACTTAGCTTGAGAACACTCCGTGTTCTGATCAACAGGACAGTTTTTCACTCTGACTTGATTATCACAATATAATTTGAGACCTGTTTCCATCTTAGCGATAATAGCATAACATTTACGAATAATTCTTGAATTAAAGATTTGATAATTTCCAACTTTCATAATTTTTTCCTTATTTTTTCTGTGGTTTAAAGTTCTGTGACAATTCACAAACTTCTGTGACAAGTTTTATATCGAAATCCTTTATAATGTTTAATGTTGATTTCAAAGAAAGTGTTTTTTTATTTGATGCAGAAGATTCAGTTTTACTTCGTTTAGATGACATAGCCGTTTTTAAATGATATAATGAACAAAACAATTTGTAAACGTGCGTCGAGTCCACGTGAAACATATATTCTCATATTCTCTTCGTCCGTGCATATGTTCTCTTCCAGCGGGCGGTGGAACAGGTGTTCCCAACGAAACCCAATTCGCGTAAGACGGGGTAGCGCAAATCGCAGTGTTACTGTACTGTACAGTACAGGGAGGTCCATATATAGGTGATGGAAAGTAGTGGTCACCTCTTCATGTTATATTCGAGTGTGAATTTAATAATGCAACATTTTTAATTTCTTCCATATCTAATATTTGCAATATATATTTTAAATTAAAATATATATTGTCAATATATATTTAAATTTAAATATATATTTTAGTATTAAAAACTCAATTTAATAAATATTATATTTTTGATTGTTACTATATATGCAGATAATCTTAGCTGGATTTTGTGTGCAAACATAGTAATTAATAATTTTTGCATGTGTTGGAAAGTTAAAAATGTCTACTATATAAAAATATTTTGATATAGTGGTACTTAAATAATATGATTTTAAATTTGAAACATTAGAAAAGGGTATAGCCGGTTAAGCATGTCCAATTTGCCCACCCAATTCGTGGAAATCTGCATGCCAATTCACCCCAAGTTTCAGTTTTTAATCTAAAATATTTTCCGAATTTTTTAATAAAACTAATTTTTGGTTCTTATATTTTTTAATAGTAAAAATGAAAATTGGCGATTCTTTCCCAAATACTAGGAAGTTAAAGATACAAAAATATATTTTTTTTATGATTTTCAAAAATATACCCAATGTGGTATAAAACAAATAAAACTAAAACATTTTTTTTGCTATGTTCCTTCAGATATGCAATCACCAAATTTTAACATAAAACGTCTTTTATTCTCTTCTATACTCAGGACTTTTTCAATTTTCTCACAACATTCTGAAAACAAATTACAAACTGACTTTTTTAAAAAAACTGTCAATTTATAGGTTTAATTTTTAATTTTTATAAGAAAATATTGAAATTAATTAATAATTAATATTTGTGATACATTTTAAACGATCCGATGGCATTTAATAATAACATTTCATGACAGTTTTGACGACAAACGTCATCTATCAGGAATTAAATGCAAAATATTCATCTAAAAAGTCGGTTTTAGGTTTATAACCTCAACAAAGGAGAGAAAGTAAACGAAAATGTCTTGATAAAAATTATTCCACGAATTTCTCAAAACATCGGTTGCTGTTCTCACGTAGCAGCAATTATCTGTAACATGCTAGATATTTGTTAAGAATTGTAAACCTGGCAGAAATTTTGAATCATTTTTCCTATAATTCAGAAAACTGTTCTGTAATTAATGAGGATAGTGACGATGACTAATTCTATATAATGTTTTATATATTTATTAATCTTATTAACATCTTCATGCCATAACACGCATTTGTAGTAAAAAAGAAATATTATGTTAGTCTATTAGTCCGGGAATACATCCAATCGTTTGTGTCTCGTTTGTTGGAAACGTGCAGGCGTTTCGCCAAGGTCACAATTGGCTTTTCCAATGTGTGTGAAGACTGAAAGCTGTGAAAACCGTCTCGTAATATTTATACTATTCTGGGTCACAGACTGTAGTGGTGCGTGCTTCGTATTGGTTTTGATGTTGGGCCCACCCCCTCGGACATTATTTGGGATGTCCTAATGGTAGTCAGTTGCTCTCCCGATTGCAGCCAATGAGCTTAGGTCTGTCGGTTGATTACTGGTTTCCACGTGCCTGACAGTTTAAGGGGGTGACTGAAGAGACGATGGTCTCTTCTATTTAGACGTCCGATTATGTCTATTTCTATTGTTTCTCGGATTGTTCTTGTCTTGTAATTCGGGATATTTGCAACTGTCGAAATCGATTTCGTGGCCTATTTGTAGATGATGTTGGAACAGGGACTATCAATTTATGTTCTTCGAGCCGGGCTCATATTCTTCTGTGAGTTTGTCCCACGTATGCCATGTTAGAATTCCCGCACTATATCTTGTATACGCCTGGATTTTCTAGAACAATTTGGTCTTTGGGACTTCTGATAGCTAATGTTATTGTTTTATGTGAGTTGTATACGGTTGATATATTATGTCTTTGAAGAAGTCGTCCAATGCGGTCTGTGACACCTTTGATATAAGGCAGAACTGTTGCGGCCTATTTTCATATTCATTTGGTTTCTGTTGGCAGTTTTGATAGTTAATAGCCTTCTTTATGTTATATGCTAGGTAGCCATTCTATTTTAGAGCAACCGTGATCGTTTTGAGCTCTATTACTCGGTTCATGTCGTCGGATTGTCGGAAAGACCGAGAAATCAAGTTATTAACAACAACTTGTAGTTCATGTATCGGTTCGTGTGGGTTGGCTTCCGGCAAACTGTGTGTTGTAAGCGCCCATCTTAGGACTTGGTTATTAAGATATGTAGGAAGAAGAGTTGTTTGTCTTCGATTTCTAAAGTGAACTGTATTTTTTGGTGAATGGAAATTTAAATGGCTATGTGGCTATTAAACACCTTTTAATTATTAGTTACTATCTCCTTTTACCCCATTATAACACTATGTCACACTATGTCACACTATGTCATCTCCTTCTCTCTTGTTCGGTTAAGAAAAAGAACATATTGAGACAATGTCTATGATAAAGGCAATTGATTATGTCAATTGGTGACGAACGGTCGAAGTATCTGTCTGACCACACGTCGGTACTTAAAGGTTAAAATACTTTAGTTCGGCTTTGAAGGGATCGTTAAAAAAATAGTTTAAGATGTAAAATTTTTAATAATTTATTATTTTGCTCTATCGTGAAATTATCTGTATTTGGAAACACGTCCTCGTATTATAATGCTCCGTGTTTATATGCTCCACTTTACTTTTGCTGGATTTCTGCAGCACATTTTCTATTTCTTATATAAACAGTTTTCCAATAAGAGTGCCAGAACTTTGCATTATAATAACGGCAATTCTACTTGAAACATTAATGTCACTCATAAACTATTGTATTCAATACAATATGTCAGTTCACCATAGAAAGACACAAGATTCAACAGTACATAGAGATTGAAAATTGGAAGGCGGCCTCTATTTATGGCAATAAATGTTCTCCAACAATCGCAGTTATGCCGTAATGACTTCGCAAACAAATATAACTGCGGTTGATGATTTGAGTCGATGAAAATACTCAACTGATTCACAAAATCTCTTACCCTCATCGATATCTTTATCCTCAGAAAGTCACTATTTGCTGCTGTTTCTGGACTAAAGGAGTGACAGATCCTTAGGCGATGATAGAAATCGTGTTACTTTTAAACCTGCGTCGGTACCGTGGGGGCATAATATATCTCAATGGAGTTTACCGTGGTGTAGCCCATTAGTAGCACGCCACAGGTTCGCGAATATTCGGGTATATTCGTATTTGACTTATATGTGACCAAAAATTTTTGCAGTATAGTTTGATGTGAACAGCAGTGCGCATTATTTACCGTTAATTCAGTACGTGTCATTAAACCCCACCGTACCGATAACTTGTAGATAAATTTTGAGTCATATCCTACCGTGCGTTAGTTATATACATATAGTTTAGCTATTTATTAAGGTATATTTATTGTTTATAATTTGTAATCTGATGAATAAATAAGGTAACTTTTTAATATGATGAGTTATGAAAAAGAACAGATAAAATTATTAGAACAATGGAAAGATTTAGAGTAAGGGAATGATTTTACAGTATCCCCGGAACTAAGGTCTGGTTCGGAAAAAGAAGATGATAATCAGCTAGCGTTCGGCAAATCCGTACACAGAACAAGAAATCAATGAGGATGATTTGCATGAGGACTTCTTTGAAGACACCGAGACTATTGTAGACAACGATTACGATGGTCGAGATGGTATCACAAAGTGGTCTTACAAATGTCCGAATTTGGCTGCAAAAACAGGGGCTGCAAAAACATTATCAGTCATTTACCAGAAGTGAAGCGACCTTTTAAATAATTTAAAATGCCGCTGGAATGCTGGAGTTGTTTTGTTACAGATATAATGCTTGCCGACATGGTTAAATTTACAATCTGCAAATTTGGAGAAAAATCAGAAAGGTACAGTCGAACTGACACACAACATTTGACAAAAGAAACAATTTTGGAAGAACTTCGCGCTTCCTTAGGATTTTTATATGCAGTTGGCATCACAAAATCTGGACAATTTATGGTCTACAGATGGCTTTGGTGTTGATATTTTTAAAGCTACAATGTGTCAAAAAAGATTCAGTTTACTGTTTACTTCGAAGTTTACTTCGACAATGGTGAAACGAGAGTAGAGAGACGGCAGCTGGGCAAACTTGCGCCCATCAGAGGAATATTTGACATGTTTGTCGCTATTCTACACACCCAGTGAATGCTATCTACACACCCAGTGAATACCTTACAATTGACGAGAAACTGGAAGCGCTTAGGGGCCGTTGCAGGTTTCGCCAATTTATACCAAATAAACCTGCTAAATATGGAATTAAGATACTTACCTTGGTGAATGCAAGAACCTTTTATGTTTTGAATCAAGAATTTTATGTTGGTAAACAACCAGCTGACATTTTTGATGTAAGTAATAAACCGGAAGATATTGTTCTTTGCCTTTGTAAATCTATTCAAAAATGTAACCGCAATATTACATTTGATAACTGGTTTGCCAGTTTCTCACTTACAACAAATTTACTACAAGAATACAAACTAATGTCAGTCTGTGCTTTGCGCAAAAATAAAAGAGAAATCCCTGTGCAAGTTTTACAAACTGTGGATCGACTATAAAAAAACATCTTTGTTAGCATCCCAAAAAGATACGCTAGATACGAAGATACGCTAGTTTCGTATGTGCCTAAAAAAGGCAATAACTTTTTCTAATTTAACGAAGGAAGGTGTTGATGTAGTAGACGAGTTATCTATTAATTTATAACCTGTCACGTAATAGTCGCAGATGGCCTTTGACTATATTTTTTCTCTACTTAATACATCATCAATAAACGCATTTATCATATTTAATTCAAATAACGAAGTTCTGATAAAACGTCGCCAGTTTATAAGACAGCTAGTTCTGCATTTAGTATTACTATATATGAAAAACCGTCAAACAAATCCCAGACTATCAACTAGTCTAAAGCGAAAAATTGGTGATAAACATTGATGTCTTCAGGCTCAACAAATACTGATAATGGTGAATTGCCTGGTAAAAAGCAAAGCAAATCTGGAAGATGTTATGCATGTGAACGGAAAAATATCGTATTATAAATATATAAAAATCTTATTATAATTGTGTTAATTGTAGGAAATTCATTTGTTTACAGCACCTGATTTCTGTTATGTACAAAATGTTGATAATTTTTTTTTCGTTTATTCTACCTTATTTTAAGTTATGTCTGAATGATTGTGGCGTGTTCATATATTTTTTCTTTTTTTTTTGGTTTTTCGCCACGATCTAAAACTCAAAAAGTATCAAAATATCTGTTCTTATGTAAATAAAGAATCACTGGGTAAAAAACAAAAAACCAAACGGAGACAAATTTCTCAGTGATTCTTTTTTGTAATAAATATGCCCAACGAACAAAATTTTAAATAATATAATAATGTTCTAAAATAAATAAAATCTTTTGAACGTTAACGTTTCTGGAATTATTCTCCTCCCGTTTCCAAAACGAATTATATTAATTTCTATAATATTTCAAAGATAGGAAGTAAATATATTTTTTGTGTATATCAATGATACTTACATTGACAATTTTTTGAGTTTTAGATCGTGGTGAAAAATCCAAAAAAAAATCTACCTTATTTTAGTTTTATATAACATTCTTAGAATATTAAAGTAGTTCTTGTTAAAATGAAGTTTTAAAACTACTTTAATACCATAATAAGACTATTAAATAATAATAATAATCTACACAGGTATTTCTATTTTGTTCATATCCCACCGTACCTCCTAGCGTGAACGCTATAAGAATGTGTTGGTAGGATAAATTTAGCCTGAACTGATAAATGTGAAATAAGACGTTTCGAGTGATCATACATCTCGCTAGACAATCGATTTATTGCAAGTATAGTTTCTTGCACGCGTTGTTGTGCGAAATGTTAATATCAACTGACCACCAAGATCATGAGATCTCACATACTGGATGGATATATTTTTTGTAAGGTTATGTTAAATCTCTGGTTTACAGAAATAAACCCTGAACAATACTTAATCTTAAAAGGAACATCCAGGCCACCATTGAAAATATATCGATATGTGTAAAAGAGTATTCAAAAATTGGGCTGCCAGATTCCATATTCCGCCAGAAAAACCCGAGGCGGACATTTGCACGGAAATATTTTCTAAATTAATTCCATTATTCTCAAGATAAAATTAAAATTACCGGATTATCACTTATAATGATCATTATGATAAATTTTAACTTTCCGATGTTCCTATTGGGCAACCCTTTATTAATCATGGGTTCTCAATAGAGACCAAAATAGTATATTTACTGTGAATAAGGCGATTTTGGAAAATGTATGCTCTTGTTTTGAAATTACAAGCTATTTTATATTTAAAACTTAATAATGGGAACAATATTCCATTATTAATTAATAAAAATAATTGATTATTAAAGAAAACTGGTTTCTTTGTCATGTAGAAAAAACTATTCCCAAATAGTAAGCAATTATTCTTATTAATATGCTTATTTGGAAGCATGTTTTCTAACAAACTAAAACAATTAACCGAAAAGTTTTCCAAGTCTCAGAGCTCGATCGCAAATTAACGGGTTTCAAGGGAAATCTCAGTATAGATCCCGTGACAAATCATAATGTTGCGTGCACGAGATGGTGAACTTTCTACCGAAGAAAATTCAGCAGCTCGTGCAGATTTCGTGGTTGGCGTTGTTGTTCGTCGCTGCCATTCCTTCCCCTTTTCTCCTCTTCTCCCTGAAAAACGACATCAAGAACTACACGGAACCGAGAGCGTCGGCCACACTTAAAACTTTAATTTCTGGCTTTTCGTCTCGCCAATTATGCCAAATTGTGTCGGATAAGTTGTAATTTTATTAGAAAAGTTTTCGTCGGCCGATCGGGATATTTTTCTAACTGATTTAATTCACTTTATTTGACGCTAACAGGGACCACTGGAAATCCAACTTACTGAAGGTTTTGTTTCAGTTTATGTTTTGTTTTTTGGTTACAACTCGGAGAGAAAAATAACGAGATTGGTTCATTTAAAGAGATCATTTTAATTACCTTGGAAAATATTTTGTTGTTTCAGATTGGACTGTTCTACATAATTAATAACTCATTTGTAATTGATAGCAAGTATTTGTGGCAAGTATTTTGTTCAACATATATGTTATTCAAAAATTTACATAATATATTTTTGTACAGAAGTAATAATGTTTTTAACAACAATCTACTTTTAAATGTATCCTATATTTAGAGATAAAACATATTCACAGTAAACAATATGTATAATACGGAATATGTATCAAACAGCCAAATCACAAAAAATAATGCATTCTCCTCAAGGAGAACCAATTAAACTAACAAACGACACCATGGATGATATATCAGAACTCAAATTAATGATGAAAACATGTACAACACCATAGGTAGAAACTATAACGAACCTCAACACAATACTACCTCAATACAATACAATATATACAATATACAATATACAATATATAACAATATACAATATACAAATATACAATATATACAATATAACAATAAACATATACAATAAATATATACAATATACAATATATACAATATATACAATATACAATATATATATATATATATATATATATATATATATATATATATATATATATATATATATATATATATATATATATATATATATATATATAGATATATATTGTATTGTAGGAGGCGAGATCCATTTTTATAATATCGCGCTTAAGCCGAAATTCTTTTTTAAAGGAGATATCCGAAATCGGACCTCATCCTTTTTCGCATGTGTAATGTTACCATTCGAATCAGAGCATCCTAAAACCAATTGTAACGAATTTTTTGTTCTTATTCATTTGGAGCCTTTTTTCGACCTCATTTTTCCAACGCACTAATATCAATATGTAATATTTTCTGGTAATATTTGGTGGCCTGATATCCACTCAGCTGCCGATTTGACTTCGGAGTGTAGTTATGGATCTGTATTTCATCCATTGTCGTATACCGCATGAAAAAGTATTTGTATTTCGTTGAAACAGCTCCAAACATTGCTCAGAATCATTAATGCATTGTGGTTTTCGGTCCGCTATGAGTAATCGCGGTAACCATTTCGACAGCCGTTTACGCATTCCTAAAAGTTCATGCAAAATTGTGTAAACACTTCTTTTCAATATCTTCATATTAGCTATCTCTTGGAGTTTTAATTTACGTCCGGGACGTCCGAAGCATCATGGGTGATTGTACAGTCACGTTTGAATTCACCATATCAATACATTATGGTTGATTTTCCAGATCAGAGACCGGGTAATGTTTATTAAGCCATTGTTTTGCTTCAACGGAATTTTTCTTCATCAAAAAGAAATGCTTAATCAACACACGAAATCCTTTTTTTTTCATTATTTTGGCGTCACTTAAAACACGTCAGAAAATAGTAGACAGATTGTCATGAAATTTTGACACATGCTTTTGAAGGTTAGCACAATAAACCACTGGTAAGGATTTGTAAGTGACGCCATCTAACATATATGTCAAACCGGGAACTTATTGACCGATATGTTACATGAACAGATTGCCTTTTTCATGAAGCGATCTAACTGATTTGTAAATGACCAGCTAATTTTGTTTCTTCAACTAGGTCGAGGAAATTTGGTGTATATTGCATAGATTATAAGACATAGGGTTATAAGACATAAGATCTATAAATAGTTCCCAAAAATGTTTGTCAGTTAGGACGCTTTCTGAAAAAACGGACCATATGGATAATTTAAATTGATATGTACGTATGCAAAACATTTTTAATTCAGATATAAAAAATATAACATTAACAAAAAAGCAAAATATATAACACTATAACCAATGACATAATAACTGATGATATAATGTTTGCAATACGAGGTTAGTCAATTTGATAAAGGAAACCCGTTACTGTTAATCAAAGCAAATCATTTAAATTTAATATTATCGCAGAAATAATAAACTGGAGAACATGAAATAACTTCATTGATGCCGATGTATTATTGTCTACACGATATTTTAATCACGATTTAAATCACGATATTTAAATCACGATCATACGTCATACGATATTTTAAATTTTTGAATCGACTCAAAATATTATTTTTTTTTATATCTTTATGAATGAGTTTTAAATGATTCTAATTTTTGAAACCTTATGAAATATTTTTGACACATTTTTTACCTTGACAAGTGGTTACAACCTGTCTAGTTGTCATTTATGCAAATATATTACCATTATAAGTAAGAAACAATAAACGTTGAATAGTAAATATTGGAGCCACGTTACAAGGTACTGTACAAAAGGTACTGTCACTTTAAGCGCTATAACTTGACAATCCGTTGATTCATTCTAATTATTACAGTCTCTAAAAAATCAAAATGATCTAGCCAATACCCTATTAAATTAAACTAAACTAAATCAAATTAGATCAAACAAGAAAATAAATCAATTATTATATATATATATATATATATATATATATATATATATATATATATATATATATATATATATATATATATATATATATATATATATATATATATATATATAATAATTAATTAAATTATACAAAAATAAATGAAAGTACCTCAAATTGTATAACATTATTACATGGTGGTAGTGAGATTATTAAGCAAATAATGTAAAAGATTAATGGAAATACTAATGAAATAACAAAAAATAATATTTTATCTGGCCTTATCTTTTTTATTCACGCTGCTCGTTTATCCAACCTCTAGACTGCCCCATTAGTAAGATCTTCGTTTACTGGGTAGTTCGCGGGGTTTCTAAAAGGTCTGGAGTCTTGACCGGGTTCTGTAATAACTCTACTAACTAAGATTTTTGGTGAGATCTTGGCTTAAGCCGAAGAAGGATCTGAGAGGAGATCTGAGAGAAGACTGTGCAGTCAGTCAGAATGTGTTTGATTGTTAGAGACTCATTGCAATATTCGCAGAGGGGAGGGCCTTCTCGTTTTAGCAGGAATTCATGAGAAAATCTGCAGTGGCCTATCATGAGTCTTATCCATTTAACTGTGGCTTTTCTATCCCGCAGTAGTTCTGGAGGGGATTGAGAGAATGAAGGTTTAAGGACTCTCAGTTTGTTTGGTATCTCAAGATCCCAATATGACTGCATTGAGATTTGTGCAAAAGTTTTTGCAAAAGAGAGAGGTCTTTTGGGTGGAAGCTGTGCATGTATGGTAGTCCGTGCTCTATTGAGCGCTTTGCGAGCTGGTCAGCTTCCTCATTACCCTTGATGCCCTTATGACCGGGGCACCAAACGAAAAGAATAATAGAATCCTGAGAGATGATGTCTTCTATATGTTCTGTAATTTGTGCAATAACTGGATGAGAAATGAAGCGATTTTGAATCATGAGCAGAGCATTTTTGGAATCAGAAAATACAATCCAGGAATTTTCAGGGTTTAATCTGATATATGAGAGACATTTTTCTATTGCCACTAATTCAGCAGTAAGTATACTGGTTGAAGTCGGCAGTTTGAATCCTGAAGTGGTTCTATTGTGTACAAAAAAAAAATTTAGGTCCGTCCTTAAAATTGATTGGCATGGGGAGTGAGAATCGAGTAAGGTGTTTATAATGGATTTATATATGGAGGAACTCGTGGATTCTTTATCATATTTTAATAGAGAGAAGTCTACCTGGATTAGATGAAGCAACCAAGGAGGAGAGGAAATAGGACCGATTGGAACAGGGACATTCAGTTGTATATCTGACTCTATTAGCAATTGTTGAAAAAGGATTCTGGGGTCGTGGGCCAAATTGTGAGTAGATGGAAAAGGGGGGATAGGGGGGGGGGGGATGGAAAAATGACTGATAGTCAAGGATGAATGGTCTTTGCCAGAGATATGTACCATATTTTAAGAGAAGGTATTTTCTTCTGGTGGATAAGAGCTCTAAACTCATGATACAATGTAGGCTGGGGATTGGACTAGTGGGGAATGCTCCAGTTATGAGTCTTAAGGACGTATTCTGTATGACATCCAGAGAGCGCAAGTAAGATTTAGGGGCCGTTGCGAAGATTATGCAGCCATACTCCAACTTGGATCTAATTATAGCCTTGTATAGTTTAAGTAAACAGTGGTGATCCGAGCCCCAAGTATTGTTTGAGAGCATCTTGAGTATTTCCATGTCCCGAGCACATTTAGCTTTCAAATAGTGAATGTGGTCTTTTCAGGATAGTCTATAATCAAATGTGAGACCTAAGAACTTGTGACACGGAACTGTGGGATAATATTGTTTGATAGAGTGATGGCGTGTAAGCGAGGACAATTGCGTCTTCTGCAGAAATGAACAACTGTTGATTTCTCAGAAGAAAGCAAGAGACCTGTGGAATTGGACCATTTTCTCAGAGAAGAAGTTAGATTTGACTGAATGATTCTTTCGCAGACTCTTGGATTGGGGGAAGAATAGTATAGCAGGAGATCATCAGCATAAAGTCTGTGCGAGATCGTAGGGCTAAGATATCTTTGGATATTATTCATTGCTATATTAAAGAGAGTGGGGCTCAGTACTGAACCTTGAGGGACACCATTTAATAGTGGGAATTGATGAGACATATGTCCGTCAATCCTGACTGCAAAGAATCTATCAGCCAGGAAATTAGAAATAAATTTGGGAAGCCGTCCTCTGAAACCCCACTTATGTAGTGTGTTTAGGATCGTGGGTCTACATACCGTATCGAAAGCACTGGAAATGTCTAAAAAAGCTGCTACTAGGTGATTTTTCCTCTGAAAGGTGGTCCAGATGTCATTGTGAAAAGCCATAAAATGATCGAGGGTGGATCTGGATTGTCTGAAGCCTAGTTGATGTGGATCTAGTAAATTATGGAATTCTAGGTGCCATGTAAGGCGATTGTTGACCATTCTTTCAAAGATTTTACCTAAATGATCTGTTAGCGAGATTGGTCTATAGCTACTGGTTAACGAGCGAGGTTTACCAAATTTGTGTAAGCGAATCACAATGAATTTTTTCCAAGCAGAAGGGCAGGTGCCACTATTCTAATATCCGTTATACAAATCCAGCAACTTTTCTAATGCAGCTTGAGGAAGGTTGCGAATCAGAATTTGCGAATCGAAGGTTGCGAATAGAATCAGGACCCGGTGCACTGTTTCTGCTTCTAGAGAGAGAATATTGAAGTTCGTCAAGACTAAAAGGGAGATTGTAATGATGTAGGGGAGAGTCTTCAACGTCGAAATTGATAATTTGAGAGGATCTATGATTTCGCTGAGCAAAACTTATGTGATCGTCTCCCGATACTTCAAAAATAATTTTGCAAAGCAATTTGCAATTTCGACTCAGTTAGAGATCCGCTTGTTGTCATATATTAATCCTTGAATTAGTTGAAGAGGCCTACCTCGGAATCTTTTAATTTTGTGCCAAAAGTTGCCACTACTAAGAGTTGAGTTTATAGAACCAACGTAGTTAGACCAGAAAGTTCTCTTAGAATTTAAAATTATCCTGCGAGCTTTTTCACGACATCTCTTATAGTGGATGAGATTTTCCAGGATGGGACAGCGTTTAAAGCAGTGTAATGCTGACTTTCTCTCTCTGATCGCAGCTTTGCATTCATCATTCCACCAGGGGACTGGAGATTTATGATGGTATATTTGGCGATGAGGTATGCTGGTGTTAGCAGCAGATAGGATAGAGAAAACAAAGGGTTCCAGTGCCAGATCGTCGTCAACGGACTCTAAGTTCGGAAGAATGAAGTCATCACGAAATTTGGACCAGTCTGCTTTGGAAACGTTATAGGTTTTCCTGGGCAGATTAGAGTCGTGCCATGCAATAGGGGAGGTTTTGATTGGGAAATGATCACTGCTATGTAAATCCTCCATGATGTCCAATTGAAGGATAGGCTAGAGGTCTGGAGAGCATAAGGAAAGGTTTAGGGATGAGAAGGATAAGGAAGATAAGCAAACATATGTATGGGCTGGAGGATTAAGGAGCGAAATGTTGTTAGAAATTAAGAAGTCCTGAAGGGTTGATCCTCTGGTGTCTGTTTTGACAGAGCCCCACATAATATTGTGGGAATTAAAGTCTCCGCATATGATGTAAGGGGAAGGTAGTTTAATTAAGATGTTATTTAGGTCTTGCAGGGAAAAGGGAGTGGATGGAGGAATATACACATTGCAAATGGTAACTTTCTTTAGCAGGTAGGTAGAAATTGCAACAACCTCTAGATTTGAATCTATTTTGATGGTAGAGAAGTCTAAAGATTCATGTGCCAAAATGGCGACTCCACCTGATAATCGTAAGGCTAGTTCCCTATCTTTTCTTATTATATTGTAATTTTTGAAACTGGGTCGGGACGATTCATTGAAATTTGTTTCTTGTAATAGGATTATGGCAGGCTCAAAATTTGATGTGATCAATTTCAGTTCTATAAATTTTTTATAGAAACCATTAATGTTCCATTGAAGAATGAATGGATTGAATGTGATGTTTGAAAGTTTTAATTAGCCTGATAATAGATTAGAAGGAGTAGATACTACCTTTTAATATTGGGTTTTCGTGAGGATGATTTGCTATCTTTTGTCTTTGTTTGCGACAGGCAGTCTAAGTCCATATCTTCCATAGAGGAAGATTTATTAGAAGACTGGGATAGCGATCTGGAACTTTTGTGTATCTCCTTGCGCTGGGGAGATTTTGAAGGACGTGTAGTAGAGGTTTTTGACGGAGTGGGAGTAGAAGAAGGAGGAGCAGCGCAAGTTTTGTGAGGGACATGTAGGGAAGATTTGGAGATGGGGGTAGGAGAGGATGGAAGAGTAGAGAGAGGGCGGGAGGAAGAGGGAGGGAGTAGGGAATCACGAGGTGTGGGAGGTTGTACCTTAAAAGATGCTTTGGGAGGACGTATGTCTATATTGAGGTCACATTGAGTAGAGGTTGACACCATTGTTTTACCGCGACTTGCTATGGTTGCATAGCTAGGTATATTTGAAGGGGTGGAACTTCTGACTTTCGCTTTAGCAATAAAGTAAGGAATTTTTTCTGAAACTTTGACACGTTGTATTTGAAATTCTTCCTTATAGACTGGGCAACCTCTATATCTTGGGGAATGATCGCCCTCACAATTGGGGCAAGTTTATGTAGGGAGACATGGGGAGTCATTATGGACGGCTTTACCACAAGACCGGCATAGTTGAGAAAAAGTGCAGTTCTGTGAAATGTGGCCGAATCTTTGGCACTGATAGCACCTCATTGGGTTTGGAACATATTGTCTAACTTTAAGCAATAGGTAACCAGCTTTAATTCTATCGGGCAAGGACGATTTTCTAAAGGTTAATATTAGACTGCTAGTTGGTACAATTGAGCCTTCTTTTTTTGTGAGTATTCTCTTAACTACTTCGACGCCAAATTGTTTCAAGTTATCTAGTATTTCTGACTCTTCACAATTTAAAAGATCTAGACTAGAGATAACTCCCTTGCAATAATTTAAAGATTTATGCGTCTCGACCTTGACATCATGTGTATGAATTTTTTTCAGATCTAGGATGTTTTTTGCTTGTTTGGCATTTGAGACTACAGCTAACAATGTTCCGTCTTTTAATTTTTTTAATGATTCCAAGTCGTCTACGTTTCCATGAATAGTTTTGTGGATTATAAATGGAGAAACATTTTTTAATGAACCTTCAGTACTTTTAATTGTGTAATATTTATCAAAATCAGAACCGGGGTCTCTTTGACCCTGAAGATGGACATAGATATCCCACGAGTATGGAAGAAAAATACGTCGACTGCAACAGTGCTCCTTGTTACAGCAACCCTAAATACTCCAAAGGGACGGAAGGTACTTTGGAGGCCCCGTTCGCGACAGCTGATACGCTCAGCTGCCATCCAGCCGTCGCCACGGGTCGCACGACAATTTGGCTTAAGGGAAAACAGATAGTTAGAACAATACAGAAGGATCACAAACAGGACTAGGGTACCTCGGGGACGTTAGGCCCGTATTCAGAGAAAGGAGGAAAACTCCTCCTCTGAACCCCTGAGGGGTTTTGGGCTAAGACAAACACGTTTCTGCTAATTTTAGATCAATTTTTCTATTGGAATCTTTGGTGTGAAACAGTAAACTTGAAGAGATTTACCTCTAAACACCAAGTCACATTTTTGAACTTCTCGACGCACTATGTATCATACTCATGTATCACTCATAACCATGTTAGCATAGTCAGGAGATGATATAATTTGAGAGATTAAATCATCTCCTGAGAAACGTGCGTCCAGAAGTTTAAAAAAGTGATTTGGTGTTTAGTGGTAAATCTCTTCAAGTTTAGTTAATTTTAGATGCTAAATAAATACCAAAGAATAACATTAGAATAAATAAATATACCAAAGAAAAGCGTAAAATCATTAAAGCTGCTACAGTTTATTCGATTCCAAGGATACCCTTAGAAAGGCATTTCAAAAACAATTATGACAAAAAAGTACCTATGGGACTAATTTCCTAGTTTGGCGAAGAAAATTAAAAGCTTGCAAACCACAATCAAGTCATGCAAATGAAAGGAAAAAACGATTGATGATGTCAGAAATATTGCTTATCTGCTGGCTGAACAATTAAATTTAAATCACAGATTCAATAAGAAAACTGAAAACGCAGGCTATGACTTTGTAGAATTGTTTGAATTATTTTTTGAGCAGGCACCCTGATATTGCAATCAGAAAGTCAGAACTTGTTTCGTTAGTCGGTCAACTGCTATGAACAAGTCAGAGGTGGATGCTTATTTTAAATTTCTGGAAAATATCTTGATGGTCGACGACGTGATGTTGACATCAAGTCATATCTTCAATATGGACGAGACGGGACTCCAGTTAAATAACCGTCCTAAACATGTACTTGCTCAGGAAGAGTCCAAAACTGTATCCACAGTTACATAACTGAAAAAGGAGATACAATAACTGTTATAGCTTGTTAGAGTACTGAAGGTACATTTTTGCTTGCATTATGAAGGGTAAAAATAAAAAAGTTAAGTTTAAGAACGGACTGCCTTGATCGAAGATTTTTATGTCTCAGAAATTTGTATACATAACTTCAACCATATTTTGGGAATAGTTGAAAACACACTTCGTTTCAAAAAGCCTGCAGGGAAAGTTCTTCTGTTGTTGAAGGGCCATTCGACTCACTGCAATTCAGTTGAAATGTTGGAATACGCAGAAAAAAATGACAATTTTGCTTTCAATGACAAGTCTCACATCTCACTACCTTCAATCGTTGGATCGTGCGGTATTCATTTCTACCAACAATGTCGACTGTAGCTGAAACAAAATCCTGAGTGTCGTATTATTGTCATTGGGAACATTGCTTAACAAAGCATTGGGGAAAACAGCTTCTGCACAGAATACCGGGGATTCAAAGCAACAGGAGTCAATCCTTTTAATCAAGGCGCAGTTCCAGATGATGTTTTTACCCAAGAACCAAAGGAACTCACACCAGCCTTTTAAAATGACTCCCCAGCCACAATCATAATTTAGGAATAGGCTGCTAGCAGTGCCAGCATTTGATGACCAATCTGAGAGAAGTTTCGAGAACTTCAGAAAAGCAAGTAAGTGAGTCTGTCACAGTCTTTGAACCAATTTTTTGTGCTGAGGAACATCGAATCTCAAATGAAAGCCTTGAAATGTTATCGAAGAAAAGACCTAGTAAGAGCATGATTAGCAGTGGTTCTGGAGTTTTCACGTCGACGTCAAGAACTCTACCCAAAAAATGACGTTCCGAATTTGACTCAAAGGCGAATTTTGATGGAAATATCTCCTATTCCTCAAAAAGTTATCGAAATACGCAAACGGGCTAAGCACGTCAGTATACCCCTGACATCAAAAGAGCACATTAAAATGAGGAAATATAAAGGAGATATGAAAAATGCCAAAATGCTAAAAAGTATTGCTAGGAAGAACGTGAAAAAAGAAAACAAGACTGAGAAAGACCAAAAGTAATCATTTATGCGATGCATCAGATGAGGAGAGTGAATGGAGGGAAGAAAATAACTGTGTGGGATGTGGGGAGAATTATTTTGAAATACGTCTTCTCACAAGACTGGCTTCAGTGTATCATTTCCAACTTTGGGTGCACGAAATTTGATTGAATTTGACATGTGTTCAAAATGTGGACAAAGGAAAAAAAGGAACTGAAACTCAAAAAATGCACGGTGAAAAAGGAGATATAGCAGAATTAATTTTTATTTTTTACTGGCTAACTCTCCCGTACTACTAAGGCCATCTCTCCCGGTTGCACTTGCACAGATGGCCAGTTGTGATTTTTAAATTTTATTATTTTTATGATTGATCCTATTAGAAGTGATTATATTTTTGTTAATTAACCTGTAGTATAACATTCAAAGTTTCATTAAAAATAATAATTACAATCTACATACTTTTATTTTAACTGGACCTTGAAAAAACTATGGCTAACTACCCCGGACTTACCTTATATTCCTATAGCGTTCACTATTAACAGTAACACAATTTCCATCATAACCTTAAAAAAAAAATGCCCCATCGCTCCTTCAGCCCAAAAACCGCATTAAATAGTGACTTTCTAAGGATAAAAAAGTAACTCCTGAATCATACGAGTATTTTGATCGTACCAAATCCTGCAGTCACAAACCCATTAACCCAAGTTAAGTGCGCTTGCTCGAAAAAGATTATTTTGTCTTTGAGCCCAATTCGTGTTTGGTATATCTTTCCATAATGAATTTATACAATGTTCTGAGCACAGAAACCTATAAGTGATATTTAAATTTCAAACAGTGTTGTCGGTATTGCGTTTTACAGTTCTGACATTCTTATTGCAAAACTTTCCATTAAAAAATTCACTTATGGTTTGCAAAGTAGAAAATATAAGCAAACGAAAATAAATTCATATATGAACTATGGATATGGATATATAAATCCAATTAAAAGAAGTTAATTAAGCAACATACCTAGGAATGCACTTATATCGAAGATACGGATAGACATGGCAAACAGAGTTAGATCTAAAACTAAACCAGTTCTATTGGCTAATTGGTAAAAATCACAATTAAAACTCCACAAGCTTCAGGTATATAAAACTTAAAATTATTTAGCAGATTATATATAACTTGCAGATGATAATTACTAATTCGGCATGTTATATCATAAATATGATTCTGTAAAGAGACTTAAGACAAGAGCATACTTACCGTACATATTTAACCCAGGCAGGGAAGTACGTTGTTTCAAACATAGAAAACTATTTTACCTAATAGCAAAGGTGGCTAAATAGTTTCCTTGTAGTTAAGTGTTATGTATAAATGTAAACTGTGTATAAATCTGGGAAAATTCGTTCTTTGTCAAGATGTTTTGCCAACAAATTTTGAATATTTTATCATATGATTTACTACTAAAGGTCTACAATTCTATGGATAGACTGTAAATAAAATTGGGTCAGATAAAATCAGTTACAAAAGATTAACTTTAGTATTTCATATCCGTCGTTTGTTAACACCTGTTGTAAACCTTACTAAAATTAGCTATTAGAGCTCGCATAACTTTTGAAGATGTAAATAACATCTTGATAAACATACAGATTATTAGTCGAAAAGTTTGTGATCAAATTTATTTATTTTTGTTCTATGGACATGAAATGTTTGGTAGAATCTTAATTATCAATAATTTAAATAACCCTAAATCCGAAGTAGTAGGAACCATGTAAAATTGATCCAAAATGTAATCTGAAGACATTAATTTGAACACATAGTAATGAAAAAGTACTGTCAAATTACATGCTCATTTAAACTCGAAGAGATTTACCACTAAATACCAAACTATTTCTTATTCGCTACCATGTTAGCATCATCAGGAGATGATTTAATCTAATTCTAAAACTATGTTCTATTGATATGACAACCGTATCTAATGAAGCGTGTAAAAATCATAAACCGCGAAGTAAACTGAGCGTTACATTAATAATTGAAAAAGTTTACTGAACGGAAGAGATCCTTCATCACGGTTCATGGCTTTCTCGCATTTTTGTATTTGAATGCTTTCATATACATCCAAAGCATCATTATCACTTACACTTTTAACAAGTCTTAAATTACTAATATCTATATTGTGGTTATATTCGAGTGCTCAGGGTCCGTCAATCAAAGTGTTACCTATTTCCAGCATGTGTAGCTGCCGAACAGTTGATTACAGCACCCTCAAAATTTAGTTTATAATACTGTTTACAAATGTACGAAACCATATCATTTTGCATCTTAACTGAAAATAAATATTCGTAATGGAATTCAAACGTAATAGTGTAATTGCTTTTTATTTGGAAGGAAAATGACAACCTGCTATTGTTCGTGAGCTACAGCATTTACGTGCTAATAAAATGTTTGTGTATCGATTCCTTAAACGTTACAATGATACTAGTACCCTCGCAAAATGCCATGGAAGTGGTCATATAAAATTCGCAACATCATCAGAAATGGTTCCAAATATAAGGGTACGAATTGAAAGAAATCCATGTCAGAGTACAGCAAAATTGGCTAAACAGCTAAACGTGTCCGGCTCAAGCGTATGCCGCATACTGAAATATGAACTTGCGTTGAAGCCTTACTCTTGTAACTCTTGATCTTTACAAAAAGTGCAAGATTTAACACCGGCATAAAAGGCAACAAGACTTCAACTATCAAAGGCATTGAAAACGATGCATGCAAGTAGCGAACTCGAAAATTTGGTGTTTTCTGATGAGAAAATTTTCATTGTTGAGTAATGCTTAAATAAACAAAACGATCGTGTATGGTTGAAGGGCAAGTCCAGCGACCATTTGGAGAACCGAGTTGCTATGCGTAAACAAGCGCCTCCTTCTCTGATGGTTTGGGCTGCTGTAACTGCAAATGGTCACTCTCTGCTCGTTTTCATCGATCCGGGTTAAGGTGAACCAGCAACTATGCCAATAAAAGGTGTTAAATGATGCCGTTAATCCCTTGAACACAAAAACAATTTGGTTCCAACCGTTGGACATTTCTACAGGACTCGACACAATCCCATAAAGCTAATTTGACACAATAATTTTTACAAAATCACGTCCCACAGTGTATTTCTTCACAACAATGGCATCCATACTCACCAAACTTGAATCCAATGTGCTCCTCCATGTGGCCCATTTTGGTGGAAAAACTGTCAACAAAAAAATGACGTTAGTCAATTTGATGGAAATTGTAGTTCATAACACAGTAGTTTTCATAATTAAGCCTTATTAGTTATTACATTTATTACCTTCTTCTTATTAACTTAATTCTTACTGAAATCTTCTTATACCTAACAATGTAAGATTAGGTTGAAGTAGATATGTTTTCGTTAGCTAGTTACCTTTTGTCCTGCATTTGCATGTTCTCCATAGAATTGACTTTTCTTTTTGTAAATGCTTCTTAATTCATATACTTGACGCATCAATAACACGTATGATACGTATAGCATGTCAATAATGTAGAATAACGGGAATAAACTCAAACAGACACTATTTTATCGAAAATAATTCCACGGAGGTACATCTGAAAGTAAAGTGCAAGTAAAAAAAGCTTTTAAGTTGGGAGAGAAAACTTTCAAAATAGAATGAAACAATATACAATGCACATATTGAAAAAAATTCTAAATTTCTAAAATGCAAAAGGACAAAAGGCCAGAATTCAATACTTTTCACAATTTCAAAATTACTATTTTCTGATAAAACCTATCATGTATAGTTATTATACTAATAAAGAGTTTAACAATAATAGTAGCCGGACATTGAAACGTAGGGGGGGGGGGGGGGTATCCTACAACATTTGATAGGATATTTATCGAACTTGAAAATAAAACATTTATGAACATTTTGTATCAGGTATTTATAGAATAACTAAAATAAAGAACCTCTTCTAAAATCCGCTTTGCCGGAAAGCGGGCCTAGAGCGGGTATGCGCCTTGGGCAAAGCATGTAAACATTAATAATAAGTTGGAAAAGTAACAATTAGGTGCCATATTCCAACATTTAGGCGTGAATCACAGTACACAGTTTTAGTGTTATAAATAGTTTTTATTATTAACACAATCCTACAAAACTAATTAACTTCAGACTTATTTAATCAAACAATGGTAATACTGCTGAGATCAATCATATAAATATGGCTACATGTTAAGTAGACACTTCTAGACCCAGTAGAGTAGAAGAGGTGAACTCATATTTTTTGGTAAATTATAAAATTTCTTGACCAAACCATTAAGATAATAAATTACTCATATAATTAAAAAAAACTTTTTCTGTTTCATTAATCGCAAAAATATGCATCTACACTAGAATAACCGGTACAAGCTTCGTGACCTAATCCTCTACAGTCTCCAGATTCGACCCAGTGTTCTTCAGGTAGTTCTATATAAAAATCACATCAAATTCGTTAGTTTCTTTTTGCGTGTTTTATCACAAATTTTCTTTTCTGCCTCCAAAATACGGTCTTTCATATTCCTTTTCTTTTCGTCAGATGTTGTTTCAACATGTTTTATTTTTGCTCCTTCCCCCTTTGTTGTTATTTTATTGACGTACTAGTTAACACTTCAGCTCTTTGAATTTTGCATTTGTGATTTGTTTTATTTGAGCTCATTAAAGGTTCGATAAAACAGAAACTAATTTACGGGTAATAAAATCCGCTGGCGTAAAACATGAAATTCTGTCTATTTTAGTCGAGATTTCTTTCCCTAAAGGTGGATTATATGCTGCTATATCTACATCTTCTATAGTACCTAACGCAGAATTATCACATGCTAATTGACTCTCTGTAGGCATCAGGTCATTTTCTAACATAAATGGAGAAAAGATGAGCTCAGAGGAATTTTTTGTTCGAGAAATTGTTGCATATTGGGATCCATCATTTTGAAAATAGCAGTCTTCATTTTCCAATAGAGATAGAGAAATGGTGCGGCAGAGTCATTAGAATGACGAATATGAAAGGACGTTTCTGTTCGAAGAATTGTTGCAGATTGGGATACATTATTTCGGACTACTACAGTTTTGACGTCCTCTTATGTGGGTGGTTCAGGCCGGCCTGTTAAAGGCGATGACAAAATGTCTGACTCATCGAATATATGACGATTGGTAGGCCATATTTCAGTAGATATAACTGACACTTGTTGCTCTCATATGCTTCACCGAAGAGTCTCCCGACCTCATATTGGGAAATGATTCATCCCACGTGGCTGTTCAAAATAAGTTTTTAGAGGCCCATGTACACACCGGTCTAGAGGTTGCATGCGATGTGTTATGTGAGGAGGAAGCGAAACGAAAATCACTTTATTTTGAGAGGCACGTCCTAAGGAGAGGGATTTATGATTATCCTTGATAAAAATAACTTTCTCTTGTTACCTATCCAACGAAGTTGGATGGGTAACATCAACAAAGTGACGGAGCCATTCTAAAAACGTAAGTCTGTTGATCCACCCCTTGTCCGTAAAAGTGGCATTGACGCCAGGAGGAGCTCCATTTAATAGTATACCAACCATTCTTTTTCTTCCAAAAATGACAAACGTAGTTGTGAAAGATCCAGCCGCATTACAACATTCGAAATTACGCCAACTTGTTTTTTTCCCGGTTCTCGTCAACATTTTTGGAGGTTTGTTACTTGTAGTCTGAATGCGTGTTCCACCGACGTTATAAAGTCTGGTTACGTCAATAGCATGTTTGTATATTTCTATTTCTAATAAATTATAAAATCTGTCCACTTGTGCCTTATTAAAATCACGCACTAGGGCAATAAAAGTTGGTTCTGAACGTCTAATAGTCAATTCTGAATGTCGGCTTTTAAAAATCATAAAAAAGATCATCTATATGGAAAACATATTCCAGCAATTCGCTTTCTTGAGCATCATTAAACGCCCTCTGGTATCTCCCGAGCTTTTTCTCACAACTTCCCTTTTTTAAATGCGGACAACGTGATGCCATACTTCTTCGTTGCAGCGGAAACCGAAGTTTTCTTGACTTCATCCATCGCCAGTTTCATAGTGTTCTCACTCCACGACGCCAGTTCCGTTTTGCGCTTATATTTATTCACCATCTGAAAAAATCCTACAGTCTTTAATATAAATCTGTATCCAGGCAAAGTGGACCGGTACCTGCTTTGCCCTACCCGATTTGCCCTCGAGTACAGTCTTTTGTTAAGTAATAATAACTTCAAAATCAAAGTAAAAACATACCGGCTTTTTATCTTATTTCAAAGTTAATTAGTCATAAAATGATACGGTAATACTAACAATAGAGCAGTTTTAGAGATTTTCCACTAATCAGAAGACACTTGAATTTTTTTAAATAAAACTACCGAAAATCTTTTGTTGCATCTAACTAAACCAATACGCGATCTCAGCGCCCGAGTGGAACTGATTAAAACTAATGTATGTTCGGTCACTCCAGAGCACGCACACTGCTGTGTAAAAGTGCTTATCCTCTTTAGGCGGGCCCCCCGTTTTAGGTCACCTTCCCCTAATAGGGGCAACACTATTCAAAATGTAAAATGTCAGTAATAGACCGCTGTGTTTAGTACATTATGTGAATTTACCATTGAAGAATACTCGATTCCACAGCGCGTAGAAATTATTTCTATCTACCTTCAAAATGCATATTCAGTTCTTCAGACTTTTCGAGCGTTACGTGAAATTTTTGGTCAACATAATCGATCAACCGATTTTTATTTATTTATCGTTGTGTTGAAACATTTAAACAAATTGGCTTAGTTGCAGAGATCAATAGCTGTGCGTCGTTGGAGCCTCCGATTGTTGGAGAACATCGCTGCGGTAAGACGGAGTGTAAGAGAAGATCGGACTTTATCTATTCCATATCATTATCAGGAACTAAATGCTTCTCAGACGACTGCCTTTATAATTTTTGTTTATCATGTTTTTTATTATAAGGCTTTTAAAGTTCAATTAACTAATTACTTTAAACTAGCTTATTATCATCTACACTGAACATTCGCGAATTGGGCTCTAGAGCAATTGGAGGGCGACCCCCAAATAATCTTTTTCGACAAAGCCCACTTCTGACTTCGCGAGTTAGTTTAGTTTATTCTGGAGTTACCCCTTCATCCTCAGAAAGTTGCTTTTTGGTGCGGTTTTTGGATTGAAAGAGTGATAGGACCTTATGTTTTTTTTTTTGAAGACGATAATGGAAATTGTGTTACTCTTAATGGTAAAGGCCAAAGATGCGACTTGTGACATAGTGACATATCTTGCCAAATAATAGATTTATTGCAAGAAAAGTTTCCTGGATGAGTTATTTCGGGAAATGGTAATGTCAACCAATATCGTGCGATCTCACTCCCTTCGATCTCTGGTTTACAGAGGTAAACCCCGAAAATTATTGAACTTAAGCGAAAGATGCAGGCCACGCATTGTCAAAAATACACCACCTGATATGGGTGAAAGAATAATCGAAAATTGAGTGTCCAGAATGCATTCCACCAGATCAAAATCCTGGAGGTATATTTGAAGGACATTAATTCAAAACATATGATGCCATTATTTCTTCTTCAAGATAAAACGAAAATGACCGGATTATCACTTATAGTTATCATTGTGTCTCATTTTAAAGTTCTGTCACTCTTAATGAGCAACCCTTTACTTGTAGTAACATAATTTATTTTTGTACACTAGAAATTTTCTATGCTAAATATTTATTAATATCCTATCCGAGTCTCCTACGCCCCTTTCAACTGATGCCTATAATTATATTGTTATACTAGAATATGCGAATATTGATGTATAAACAACGTTTAATTTCAACCGTTAATAAATCATTCAGCAAAATCAACCGGTTTAATAACTGGCAATTTTGTTATTAACACCGGTACAATCTTGTCAAGCTTAAACCTGCGCCCGCCACTATAAACCAAGACAAATCGCCGGCAAAATTTCCACTTCCGAATAATCATCAAAATTCAGCAAATAAAATATTATCATATTAAATAGCTGACAGTAAACAGATTATATCTAATTTCCTAGCGTGACGTTTCAGATTTTAGCCTACGAGCGCTTTCGGTCCTATTTTGAGCCTTAGAATTGCGATATACGACCCTGAATAAATGGTTTCGTTTGTTAGAATGATGGTAATGATGAATTTTTCATCGGAAATTCGGTTACGCGTTTGAATAATGAATCTGTTAATTGTCTTTATTACTTCTGGTACAGATCGTTTTGGATGATAGATGAAAAATGTATAATTACGAATTTTTATTTGAGGATCTGTGATTAATATTCATACTAAAAAACGAGGCTGCTTCTTAAAATTTATCCTGGAAACATGCTTGTTTCATTTTGTTAAAAGTTGTTATTACATATCCATAAATATAGAAAAATGGGCTGCATACAAAACATTATACATTTTTAGGAAACTAGCAAACAAAAAAAAATATAACATGATTCAGAGATTTACGTTTTTTTTCATCTAATTATCAATGACCCAGGAATATTTAATTATTTGTCATTTTTTTTAATAAGATTTTATATTTTAAACGGTGTAAAATAAGTTTTGAATAAGTTTATAGCTTACCTTTAAGTTCTATGTAACTATAAACAAATTCTTTTTCGGAATTTTAAAATCATGTAAACCCATATATGAGGACGAGTTTTTTTTCCACACACAAGCTAATAATGTATTTTGATACAATCAATTTAATCAGTGCTTAAAAGCAATTAAAAACGGTCGAAAAACGAGACGAAAAATCGAATACAGAATGTTTTTCCTCGCAAAAAGTGAGCCATTGACTGGAACAAGTGGTAATCCTACCCAGCAAGGTGGGGACTGCATGCTGGGAAAAAGGTAAGTTTAACCTTCTAGTAGTCGCGATACGTTTTAGAACGGCAGTGGTACTCCGCACTTCTAGTCCGCTATTGGAGAACGTCGTATTTCTGCTACGTAGTGACTAAGATAGACAATCATATAATCAAAAGACACGTCATTCGCCTTGTAAATAACTAGAAAATTTATACCTGCAATGATTAACGTTGAATAAAAGCTTACCATTAGCCACCTTCGAGTGGCAGGTGCACAATTATAAGCAGAGCAAAGTTTGTTCACCGTATCTACTCCTCCTTTAGTTTGATTGTAAGTACACATTATATCTGGTTTATATGTTTCATTATCAATAGTGTCATCATGGTGTAAACTTGATATAAGCAAAACATTTTTACCTTTTTTTGGAACATAAAGCGTGCAATTCTCGTGAAAGGCAAACATTGACTAATGTCCAACCCGTTGTTATTGGGCAGCCCCAAATGTTTATTGGGCAGCTAAATTCAACAGGATGCTCTGTTTTATTTTTTCTAACCGTTCCTAACCTCTTCCTAGAAGCATGTAGCACACATATCACATTCACCGGGCATAAATATAATCCATTGTGACATTGGTTGTCCTTGTTTCATTGGCTGCGAGTATGGCTAGGTCGTCCGCGAAGGCTAGGCATGAGATTTCTATATTGTTTTTGTTTCATCCGAGTCATGTTGGTTTCCAATGTCCTTGATATTTTAGTTCCTTTTCCCATTCCCCTATGACTTTGTCGAGGACCAGGTTGAAGAGGAGTAATAAATAAACCATCTCCTTGGCGTACTCCGGTTTTAATCAGGAAGGCTTCGGATATTTCTGAAAAGCCTGCCTGGTTCTCGCCAATTTTGTATTCTAGTTGTTCCTGTGTTTTCTGGAGAAGGCATGCTGAAAGGATTTTGTAAGTGACTTGTAGTAAGGAGATTCCTCTGTAGTTGTTCACATCTGTTCTGTCTCGTTACTTGTGCAGCGGGTGTATAAGAGCACATTATCGTTCATCTCGTAATTTTTCTGTTTGTCAGATGTTAATTTGCGTGAGTTCCCGAAGCGAGTTTGGTCCGAGGTTTTTTAATAAGGTGATACCATCCGCGGTGGGTGATACTATCTTCACCGGATGTCCTGTTATTTCTTCATATATTTTTCAGTTTTTGTGTGTACCTGTGGATCTCTTCCTGTGTTGGTCGTGGTGATTCTGAGTGGGTATAGATACAATTTTCCTAGAGGAATCTTGTGCCACTTTCGGGACAATTGAGGAGATCAGAGAAATAGTGTGCCAGCTCCTGACAATTCTCCTGATTGGTTAGCGCTAATCTCCCATTCCGCTTTCTGAAGCAAATATTTTGTGATATGTCCACACGGATTTTTCACACAAGTCCTATAAAAATCTCTCGTGTTATACTTGCGGAAATTCTCCTCTATAAAGTCTAGTTGTTCCTTCATGTACTTCCTCTTAGTTTGTCTGATAACTTTTGCGGTCTATTTTCTAGTCTCGTTAAAAAGCTGTTGGTTTTCTAAGGATTTTTTACTGTTGTATTTGTGAAATGCGCGTTTGCGTGGCTGCAATGCACTTTCGCATTCGGAATCTCACTAAGAATGTTTTGTGTTCTTTTTCAATGGGATCAGTTCCTGTGCTTTTGTGTAATTTTTTTGTGGAATTTTTCTCATGTATCTGCCTGTTCCTTTTCCCATTCCTCTATTATGTTGGATTCCTTGATCTTTTTCGTATCGAATTTCTGTAGGTGTGCTTTCTTCTGATGAATTCTCCTTTGGGTGAACTTGACTTTGATTCGTGTTAGGTAGTGGTATGAGTCGATATTTGCGCCTCTGCGGACTTAAACATCATGGATTTTTCTTTGTTGTGGGTATGAGATCGTAACGTGCTCTATCTGGAATTCACCAATCTGTTGGGGTGTTAATACTTGGCTTTACGTTGCACGTAAAAACGTTTACGTGGTTAATACGGGGCTTTTAATTCCGCTGGAAATTCAGCACCTACTTTTGTATCTCCACTTGTATCATCTCCAGTAATCTGTATGTTATGAAGATTATTTCTAATTCAAATCGATGGAACCACCTTCGACTAACTACGAAATTTTCACTCGTGTCGCCTTTTCCATTCTGAATATGGATAAAAAAAATTCTCGCATTTTTACAATGGTTGGAAAATATTGGGCTGTAAGGTATGTAGACTGATATATTATTGGCGATATTTCAGAAATAATTACGAGATTGTATAAACGTAATGATTTGTTTCACCCCTCCTTTCTTCTTTTACTCTGTACTACTTTAAAACATTTCAATGATTGTATACTTTTTGACTCATTTGGAAAAATGGCAATTTTTTTGTTGCTTAAGTAACAATTTCGACGTAACTCTATCAATGTGTTTTAATGTAAAACATGGTTACACACATGATACGAATTTTTTCTTATCTATTCCTTTAACTTTACGGCGATGAGAAACAATACCTGAATATGGCAAAGTTTCATATTTGATATGAAAGGTTTTGTTTTTATTACGAGAGTTACTATTTATGTATCCGGAATTGACAACAATGGCGATCTGACATATACATCGCAGTTTGACATTGTTGACTGTATATATACTCAATACGTTTTCTCATACAATCGCTCTTTGTGTTGTTTACTGACTTGAAAATTTCATCTCAGACAAAAAAATGGAATTAACTCCTTTTCATGCGATAATTAACTACGCCTTTCGACGTGGATTATCTCAACAATAGATCATCAATCAACTCAGTTCAACTTTTGGATATGAAGCACCATCTAAAACTACTGTATATGACTGGTTTTGTGGATTTAATCGTGGTCGTCGTTCGCTCATGGACGAATTTAGAAGGTCGTCCAAAATCAGATGTTGTGCTAGAAAATATCGATACTGTGCACGAACTAATAAAGCAAGATCGTTATGTGAATACCCTGAAATTGAGGCATCCCTGGATTTAGCCGTGAAAAAGATTTGTGCGCCCTAGGTTCCGCATAATTTGACAATCACTCCCAAAAAGGCTTATGTCGATTTGTGTAAAGAAATGCTGAGAAAATACAATCGTGGTACGTCAAAAGCCGTGTATAACATCTAGACAGGTGATGAACAGGTATGAGCCCGAAAATAAACAGCAGTATGGGTCTTTCAAAATAAGCCAAAACCAACAAAAGTTGTTCGCGCAAGAAGTACAAAGCTAATGGTCGCCTGTTTTTTGAGATAAATGGGCATGTGGCTACAGTGCCATTAGAGTATCATAGAATTGTCAATTATGTATGGTACACAACCATTAGCTTGCCAGAAGTCTTTGAAGAAATCAGGAAATAATACGGGGATGCAGGATTAATCTTCACCGAGACAATGCGAGCTCTCATACATCAAACTGAACTCAATATTTGACCACTCAAAACATCAAATTGATGCGTCTTCTGCCGTATAGTTCTGACTTGGCATCCAATGATTTTTTTTGGTTCTCGTCCGTGAAGAATAAACTGGTGGTCAACGATTTTCGACATTTTGATAGAAGTGGTCGATGGGTTCAAAATGCATGTTTTAGAGATACCCCAATCGGAATAGAAAAAGTGCAACGAAAATTGGTTCAAACGTGTGCAAAAGTGTAACGTTCATCGTGGAGAATATTTTGAAAAACAATAGAAACATTTTCAATTATTAATATTTGTTTTTATTTATTATTACGGATAAGTAAATAGTAACCCTCGTATATAAATAATTCAGATACAATGTTTAGTACAAAACAAATAACCTTATAATGAGGTACAAATATTTTAACTTGCTTTGAATTAGGAATGGCATGGAACTGTATAGGTAACATTAGATCGGATGAATATCAATTAAAACACAAATGATACCAGCAGAGCGGTTGGAAGATTACTATAAAAAATTACTAAGAGAAAATAGAATAGAATTTTTAGAGGAAGAAGATACGGTGGTAGAAGTAGAAGGAGAGAACATAATATTGGATAGCGATACAGTCCTCAATCATAAATCACCTGGTGCAGAAGGTGTATACGCAGAGTTAATAAATATCGGCACAGAACACCTAATAGAATTGAATAGAAATATTTTGCAAATATATTAAAAGCTGAATGGAAAATTAGATTTATATCCTCCATGTTGAAAAATGGAAACAGACAACAATGCCAAAATGATCGAAGCATCGCTATTATACATACTCTAAACAGACTCTATGGAATGATAATAAGAAACCTAATAGAAAAGGAATACACAAAACACGAAGCAGGAGAGCAAAGTGGGTTTCGTACCAGAAGATCATGCATGGATAATATATTCTGCATTAAGCAAATTAACGAGAAACTAATAGCCATAAAATAAGACAAGGCATAGGACAATGTCCCAGTGATAAAACTGTGGGACGTATTGAACAGCACTAACAACAACTGCATACTCATTCAAGCAGTACAAGAAATTAATTGAAGGTCTAAAATAAAGATAAAAAAAGGCACTAACAAATGAACAATGCCAGGGCAAAACATATTGGAGAAAAAGTCTGGAGATCGGACAGAACCGACAGATGTTATAAACCGTTGTAATAAAAAAAGTTTAATGGTTAATTTTCGGTTGCAAATAAGGTTTATGTCATTTTTTTTAGTATTGTTCACAATAATGCCAATAATTGATTGGATTTTTAGTTTTATGTGAAACCAAAGGCAAGTTCTTTTAAGACCTTAATAAATGCTTCTAAGCTGAAAAGTATAGTTGTGGTTCTTTTGGATGATCTAAAATTTAAATTCCATCATTTCAGGCAATTATCCGACGGTAATAAGGGACGGGCTATTATTATGAAAAAAAAAACAGGTTTAAGATTTTATGAAATAGCAAGACAATGTTCTTTTTTTTCTCCTTTATTTGGTATGTGGTAATGTGGCAAATTCTATATAGGTGAGACATCTAGACCGTTAGATGTTTGATTAAAAGAGCATAAAAACCTACTTAGAAAGGGCGATTTTAATAAATCTAGAATTTGTCAACACGCATGGGAAACGGGTCATAAAATCAATTGGAATAATTCCAAAACGGTATTAAAAGAATCGGTAACAAAATACAGAAGATTTAAAGAAACCGCTATAATTAATTTAAATAAAAATAACTGTATTGCTATGCCTTCGGCAGATTTAAATTCAATATGGTTCCCGATTCTAAAGAATACAATTAAAAACATTTAAACATTTGAATACACAATCAGTACAATAAACAATCACACAGTAAACATTACCTATATATATTTTTTGGTAGTATGTCACTGTCATGAAAATCTATTGTTGTCAATGTAAGTATCGTTGACATACAAAAAATATATTTACTTTCACTCGTTACTTTATATATTACAAATTAATATAATTTATTTTTTAGTTCAGTTTTGAAAACGGGGGGAGATTACCCTCCGAAACGTTAACGTTAAAAGTTTGTAAATTTTTTATAACATTTTTATACCTTTAAAAATATTGTTCGTTAGGCAAATTTATTACAAAAAAGAATCACTGAGAAATTTGTCTCCGTTTGGTTTTTTGTTTTTACCCAGTGATTATTTCTTTAAATAAGAACAGTTATTTTTGATATATTTTGAGTTTTAGACAGTGGCGAAAAACACAAATAAAGGAGAAAAAATATATGAACACGCCACAATCATTCAGACATTACTAAGACAATGTTCTTTCTAATATTATGCAGACATGGATAATATGGTTAGAGAATCAGGGTTATGCACGAGAGTTTAATCACCCTAGAAGTATGTAAGGACGTGACGAAGGGCATCTTAGACTTTTTGTGGTGTGACTTTGGCACGAATGGTGACTTTGACACGACATGAAGATACGCGTTTGCCGTCTTGCAGAGTACCTTGCAGAGTTACAAAGTATTATAATAATCTTGGCGGACCTACACAATATTTTTTTTGCATCCAGTGTATGGGGAAGTTATTGATTATTTTACCATTACATAGCTCTGCTATGATGTGTACAAGAATTACAAAAAATATCCAGCAATATATTTTTTTATTGACGTTATTATTATATTTTTTTATCTCTAGTGTATTTTTGTTTTATTAAGAAAACACCTTTAGGTTTCACATTTGGATTACTCATTATCTTGAATAAATAACTTATTTCCTTCTATTTATATCGAACAATTTTGAATTATAAAGAGTTTAGTTATTATCTGAATAATAACGAGTTTTCCATTAAGAATGTTAGAGTTCTGAAAAGTTTTAGAGGTAATACTGTTGAAATGGAAATATCACTCATAGACATGTCTGTTATGAGTGACAGATAAACTATTAAATGGCGCGAAGAAAATTAAAGTTGGAAGGCAATCACCACATTGAGGAAAAACCGATGAAAAACCTCACATGATCCAGGAGTTACTTTTTCATCTTCAGAAAGTTACTGTTTGGTGCAGTTTTGAGCTGAAGGCGTGATAGGACCTTATTTTTTTAAAAACATGATGCTGGAAATCGTGTTGTCATTAATAGTGAACACTCTACGAATATGCGAACAGAATATCTTTGGCCTGCACTAATAAATGTGTATATAAACAATATTTCCTTTAAACAAGACTGTGCGACTTGTCACATATCTCCCCAGACAGTCGATTTAATACAAGAAAAGTTTGCTACACGCATTATTTCGCGAAATCATAGTGTCAATTGGCTACCAAGATCATGCGATTTAATGCCTTTGGATTTTTTTGTTTATTGAATCTTTGGTTTACTAAAATAAATGCTGAACATTTTTGGTCTTAAACGAAACATTCAGGTCACCATTGAAAAATATCACTGGCTATGTGTAAAAGAGAAATAGAAAATTGGATTTTGTCCCACCAATCGAAGCCGAAGGGAAAACATAATGCCATTATTTGTTCTTCCAGATAAAATAAATGGATTATCACTTGTACTTATCATTGTATCTCATTTTAAAATTCCCATACTCTTATTTGATAACCCCTTATTTGATAAGAAATTTCAAATACCAAAAATCAGTTGAAGCCATTTATATAATTTCATGTATATCAGTGTCAGAGACGTTTACCTGTTAGCAGCAGAAACGAAATTAACCCCTTAGAAAACCTCAACATCGTTTAGTTGGCTATATTTCAGTAACATTCGAACTCGTCCTGACATTTCAACACTAGTTTTGAACTGTTTGGACTGTTTCCATCGAATAATCAAATAATGCTGATTTTTTATGGTAAGGAATGGAATAACCTATTATAAATTGCCAAAATGCGAGATCAGGATTTAACATGTTATGCAGGTTTTTTAATAATGAATTATTTTTTACATCGTTAGCATATGTACAAAATTTAAAAATATACAATTTTACTAGATTGTACATTCTTTATCATATAGTAATTTCTAATTAATTGACGTTAACCAACCTATTGGTAAATTTGCAACTAATAAAAGTACTACTTTCAAAACATATTTTTTTAAACCAGGTAACTGCGAAAAATGTCGGTGGCATATTTTAACAGAGTCCCTATCTCATGATTTATACCCAATTAGGAAGGTGCAGTAGAATGGTTTTCATTCGAATCATAATGCAATTAAAACTATTTTTTGTGTGTTGTTCATATATCACATAACTTTTATGTCGAACATAAATATCCGACCTTCAGAAATATGCAAAGGACCGATAATGTACCTCCATTATTAAACGAATGTATGGTTTCCAATATAACGTAGAAACAATTTCAATTATTGAAGATTATTTTGTTTCCTTTTTTTTCTATATTTGGGTATGGATCACTATATCAAAAATCGGTACTTTGAAATTGTAATTGTTGACGTTTCGCCAAATTTATTTGCTTCTTCAGGAAGCTGAAATTTTCCAAAATATGCTATTACATGCAAGGCAGTCCAATATATAAATAAAATATGTCTCTCTTTTTTCTTCCTTGCGTAATGTGTGCAAGTAATTGTTAAAGTAATGTATAATTAAAAAAACATTCACCACACATACACAAGGCAAATATTCTCAGTAATCACAAACCAAGCTTAATACATATCGGGATATTTTTTCTACAGCCATAAAAATATTACATGTTTCATTAACACACACGGCCCAATATTTAAATAAACGGAAATACACTATTAACGAATGTTTAACAAATAATTTAAAAAACATGAAAAGTTGCAATTTGTCTCCTGGAGGCATATATTATAAATATTAAAAAAACAAGGGATTTTTTCCATGCTCTGCGTGACAATTGCTCATTTGTTAATCGTTAATTTGTTAATTTGTTATCAGTCGGGCTTTAAAATTTAAAAAACATATACTTCTATCTACTGACTATCACCGGATGATGGTAGCTATCTATATTGTCAATAACTACCAGATTACAATTTACAAAGAGAAAACCTAAACAGCATATCATTTCTGGATATTCGTATAATTAGAACAAAGGACGGAACAATAGAAACAGATTGGGTTCACAAAGCAACATTCTTTGAAAGTTTTCTAAATAATATATCCGAAAAACTCCGTCAAATAAAAAATTAATTTCATCAACAATCTTAAACACACAGCATTTTCTTTGGAAAATTTCCACGAAAAAAATTTATGTTGCATTAAAAACATGCTACTCAAAAATAATTTCCCACTATCTGTAATAAATAAAAAAATAACACAAATACCAAAAACAATTAATTGTATTTCTCCTGAGATCTATTACGATTTTGCTAAGTGATGACGTTACTAATACAGTTGTTGGTATAGACTAATGATGTGCAATTAAATGACGTCTATATCGTATTGTAGGGTAAACATATGCCATCAAAAGCTAACTGGTTATTAATTGACATTGTGCAAAAAACATAATTTTTCATAGCATTGAATATATCAAATTATGTAACAAAAGAAAAACGTTTTGCGGGGAAGTTAAATAAATTTATTTCATTTGAAGATAACGGCTGCTGAAAGTTATCAATTGTGGATTGAAGTTTATAGCGAACATGCTCTAATACAAAAAACTTGTGAACATGGTTAAAATTATATTTAAAAGTGGTGATTTTAATATAGCTGACAAGGAGCGTCCTGGACAGTGGATTGAAGCTTATAGCGAACATGCTCTAATACAAAAAAACTTGTGAACGAGGTTAAAATTATATTTAAAAGTGGTGATTTTAATATAGTTGACAAGGAGCGTCCAGGACAGCTGAGAAAGTTTGAAGATGCAGATTTTCAAGCATTATTGGATAAAGACTGAACTCCTCCGTTGAAATAATTTGCAGAGGCATTGAATGTAGCCCAATCCACAATTTCCGAACATCTACACACATTGGGAAAGACCCACAAAGAGGGAAAATGGGTTCCATATAAATTGAAGGAAAGAGAAATTAAAATAAAAAAAAACCACTTGAAAAATTTTGCTTGCGAGACAGAAAAGGAAGGGTTTTTGTCCATCGAGTTGTGACAGGTGATGGAAAGTGGGTTTATTTTGACAACCCAAAGCGCAAAAAATCATGGGTAGACCCAGGCCAGCCTTTAACATCACAACCAGTGCGCAATATGCATGGAAAGAAGGCTGCTGAAACATGGTGAAACGATTACTGGCGATCGATACCGAAAACAGATTGATAACATTTATTTATTTTACTCTAAACTTAAAGCTAAAACTGAATTGAAATGTAATATAATATATAATATTTCATATTCTAATAGCAAAAATGCTATATTGACAGGTTCTTCTGACAAAGTCCATAGAGGCAACCAAAGGGATTATCTTAACCTTCCAGTAGTCGCGCTCAGTTTTGGAACATTAGTGGTCACTGCGGGCTCCGCCATTAGAAAATGTCGTATTTTTGCTACGTAATGATTAAGAAAGACAATCATATAATGAAAGTCACCTAATAAACTCACCATGCTCTATTTCAAAACACTCTGAACAAATTGTTATAGCACCTTTTTGATTTGCTGGGGGTTCCCGAGGATGTTCGATCGAAACCCGAGGTTTATCGATCTTGGTATATTCGATGCAGTAGAGTAAATTCCTATGTAATCACGTATTAATTCAAAAGATAATTTTCGCAAAAATTCTCTTCGTATTCTTTTTTATCTACGTCATTGGCCTTGTAAATAATTAGATAATTTATACCTGCAACGTTGAGAGAAATATTACCATTGGCCACCTTCGAGTGGTACGTGCATAATTATAACCAGCGCAAAGTTTGTCCACAGTATCTACTCATCCTTTAAATTTGATTGTAAGTGCCTATTATGTCTGGCTTATTTGTTTTACTATCAATAGTGTCATCATGGTATAAACTTGACATAAACAAAATATTTTTACCTTTTTTTCGGAACATAAGATAAGGATATGCAATTCTCGTGAAAGGCAAACATTGACGACTTTTCAGGAAAAAATTTAACAGGAAACTTTGTCTTATTTTTTTTTAACGGGTCCTATGAGACGGTTCCTAACGATTCATCCTAAATTTCTTTTCTAGGTTTTCTAACAACTTAACAACTTAAAACTGGTAAATCAATAATCCGTACTTACGTTCTTTCCACTTCCTCTTATGGATTCACACATCCTTTCTACAACATCATCTGGTGAATTATTTACATTCCAAGGACCCGCAGGGCATTACCAACATATACTTCCAAGTTACAAGTATAAAAAAATTTGGGCTCAAAAAGAGCATAAATTTTTATTCCGTAATTTGTTTGGTTTATTGGGTATATATTGATGGAAAATATATCTATCCCTAAATGCTTCTAATTTTTCGTCAACTGTTACGTAATGAACGAGAGTAAATGCAGTTTTACATTTTTCTATAAAGATCTCAAAAATGTCTCAAAAGGCTGTCAATCTATCAACACACTTTCTAGCTTCGTGAATTTCAATACCGTCAAACCGCAAATGTCGCAGTAAGAATCGAAATATTTGTAGAGACATAGCAAGCCGAAATATCTCGATACCAGTGCCATCTACACCTCAAAGATCTTCAGTGTTCAAGTGATTGTTTTTGATTACCCTAGCGAAATACAAGAGTTCAAACAATGCTAGAATTTCAACGATGTCAGTTGTTTTAACACCCCGTGCTCTACAATAATTTGTAGTACATTTTCTGAAAAAAATACCGCCATGTTGACAAATATATTTTTAGACTTTTAACGACAAGTGACAGTGTGTAACAGTAACAACAAAAAATAGCGAAAAGGTCATCGAGAAGAACATACCTTATCAAAAGAACCCAGAAAAATAAATTAATATGTTTTGTTACGTCGGTGGTCGCTGCGGATTCTCAGTCCGCAATCTCGAATTATTCATCAAAGCCCAAAACTACTTGGTTCACTCAATCGCCTACTAATACATGATCTTCTCGGAATATATTGAGAAACGCAACGCTTGCGAGGGGAGTGCAATGGAAATTATTTTCGAAACAAAACCGGTGCTGAGCGACAGTTCGCGCGCGACTACTGATAGGTTAAAACCAAATCCTACGGTTTTGAGAGAACACAAAATAAAGCTACAATTTTAGCACTTTAACTAATTACTAAAAGTGATTTTAGGAGAAATGATTGAAACACAAAACAAAATCGTGTTAATATGAGAACACATACGCAAAATTTAAATATTCAATTTCAACATAATTGAAAAAATCTAAAAGCAATATTTTTTTTTCCATTATCATCAGCCACTGGCCACCACTGTGCCAATAAAATAAAAATAGTAGAAAAACAAAGTTTCCTTTTCTAATTTATTTACCATAATAAATACTATAATAAGGTAATATTAACTGGCTTTTAAACACTTCGTTTACAATAAAACCAGCGCATTTTATTGCTGCTTATCTTCTTAAACAATTTATTTTCTCCCAATGGTTCCTACGTCAGACGTGAAAAAAATTAGAGTGTAATAAATTTATACATGCTGTCGAATATCAATTCTGATAAAATATGTTTTGTTGATACAGCAAAAGTTAGTCCCTTTCCCACTATATTAAAGTAAACATAGGCTGCGTACTGTAATAAATACCGTACTGCTCAAGAAAGGCGTTAAATTTTGCAATTGAGAAGCCGAAACAAATCTTATACATTTATTAAAGAAATAAATAAATAGAATAGAGAATATAATGAATAATATAAAGCAACAGATACAATTTGTAAATAAGAAACTGTAGTTGATTTCCAACGTTGCTGGAAAAACATTTTTAGCAATGAAACCAACATTAATTTATGTAGTTCTGATGGCAAATTGTATGTGAGGAGACGTATTAATAAATAAATCAAACCCTGTAAGACTTTGGGTACAGTGAGGCATAGTGGCGGTAATATCAAAGTATGAGGGTGTTTTTCATATCACGGAGTAGGTCCAATATTTTGGATAAGAGAAAATAGGACAAAAAAATGTACTTAGGAATGTTACAGACAATTATACTACCTTACGCTGGTATATGCCTTTACAGTGGGTCTACCAACAAGACAGTGATCCAAGCTTACGGCTCATATGGTGAAGCAGTGGTTCCAGGAAATATATTAAAGTGTCTGAGTGGCCTTAATAGTCCCCGGATCTAAATCCGATCGAGGACCTGTGGAAATAATTAAAACGACATTTTGCTAGTAAAAAGAAAGTAAACTAGAAGATATTGTGGCAAGAAATTCAGACAGCTTGGTTTTCAATAACTGTAGAAGCATGCCGACATCTAATCAACTCCATGCCAAGAAAATGTCAGTAGGTAATTAACAGTAAGGGCCATGCTTCAATGAACTAAGCTTCGGTAACACTTTTAGAGAATTACACCTTGTAGTTTTTTTATGATTTGTAATAAAAATTATTCTTATTTTTTTGACTTCATAATTTTTTTCTAAATATCTTATCAACTTATGAATAAAGTAATTATTTATATTCAGACTAATGTCATATATGCCCCAATGCTCGATAAATTTATTCTAGAAAATTAATGTTTTTATTAGAAATAACGTAAAAATATGTTTAAATAAAATATATTAATAAGGCCACTCTTATTTTATTGGCCACCATTGTATACATATTTATTTTTTTTTATGGCTGTATAGGCTAAAACTTATAAATACCAATAAAACCTTTGTGTTTTTGATAGGCAGATAGATCGAAGTATATGTTTTTAATTTATTTTTAAATGTGAGTTTTCCATGTATTTTCGTTTATTTTATTATCGTAACATGTGTGTAAATGAAATCAGTAATAAATATTTATATTCTATTGAGTGAAAATACTAACTAAAGTCTAAATTAAATGTAAGTACTAGTTTATGATTAAGGGAAATATATCTAGATATACATTCAGCTTGGTTTGTGATTGGGGGGAACATTTTCTGTCTCTATGTGTGGTGAATATTTTTAATTTAGTTTTTTTTTTAATTATAGATTATTTTATTTTAAAATGCATAACTACAAAAATACATATAATATTAATATATTTGTCTGGATAAATTACATATACAGGAGCTCAAAAATATTCGGATAAGTATATTGCTATAAGTGTGCTTTAAAAGAAATGTAATAAATAAGAATTTATTAGGGAAATTAATAAACAATTCTAGTATAACCATAATTTAACTATTAAATAATTATAAAACCATATTAATAGTAAATTCGTCAATATAAAAGACCAATTTATAAATTTAGAGTCACAAGAATGTTAGGAATTAGTTAGTATCGACAAAAAATTAACTGTATAAAAAACATAGCTTAGAATTAGTATGTAATATGACCACCTTTGATCTTAATCACATTTTCTGAACGTTTTGGCATGAATATCACCAATTTTTTAAATAAGTTACGTCGATTTTATTCCATTCGTCTAACAACTTATTCTTTAAAGTTTTCTTATTAGTAATTTCATGTTTCCTTATATTAGTTTCCAAATAATATTAAACGATTTCAATGGGATTCAGCCAGGTGATTGAGGCGGCGTTTTAATCACATTTGTACAGTTGTATAATAGCTATTCGTGATCTATACCCGCACTGTGTTTAGGGTCATTGTCTTGGTAAAATTTAAATGAGTTTGTAATGTTCATGTTCTCCGGACTTACTCTCAGATTTTGCTTTAAATTATTTAAATATATGTTTTTGTCTATTATACCATCAATAAACACCAAGTTACTAACCCCCTCTGAGAATATACACCCACAAACCATTACCGATCCCCCACCGTGTTTATTAACCCTTCCAATAATTTTCAGGCTTCAAAACATACTCCTCTGCTAAATCCAGTCGAGTATGAATATTCTTCTTACTTAAGGCTTTTTTCTGAGCCGTGCCACACGTTCATGATATTCATCTTTTCATATACAACGGCGTATTGTTTTGGTGCTGCATACTTTTTGAAAATGGTTTTCCACAAATGTTTTAAGCTTAGGTGCACTAATATAATGGTTTTTATGTACTTCTTTTAAAATAAAGCGTTGGACTCTTTCATTTATTAATTTCGGACGGCCTGTTTACTTATTCGGAAAACAATTGTCCTCAATTTTGTAGCGTTACACGTTACATCTCCTACCATACTTTTACTTAATTGAAACATTTGCCCAATTTTCGGTAGAAATTTTCACTTTCAAAATGAATTAGCACTAATTATCGATTTTCAAATGTAATGTTTTTGTTATTTGGTATATGATCCATTTTAAGATGTTCCTTCCACACCAGTCTGCCAGTTAATATTTATTGTAAACAAAATTTGAAGATTACCACTGATCAATTCTTGTATTGGAACCTTTGGTGTAAAACACTTAACTCGAAGATAAGACCACTAAACACCAAATCACTTTTTTGGACTTCTCAACGAACGTTTCGCTAACCATCTTAGCATTATCAAGAGGTTATTTAATATGTTAGATACTTTTATTTAGTTAGATTATCCTGTTAATAAATCCCCTGATGATGCTAACATGGTTAGCGAAACGTGCGTCGAGAAGTTCAAAAAAAGTGATTTGGTGTTTAGTGGTAAATCTCTTGGAGTTTAGCATTATCACTTATCTTAATTTGGCTCATCCGGATTATAAAAACAATATTTATATTTTTTCTTAAAATTTTAGAAATAAACCAGTGATTTCGGAACTTTGTTATACAAGAAGTTAAAAGAAGAAGAACTGTAAAAATATAATGGAAGAAAAATATTTGATATTTTTTTGCGTAGATTGTAACTGATACAAAATGACATGGTTTTATATTTTATTGGGTCATAACTCTTTATTGGTAATACATAGCACAGTCATATTCTTCAACAATCATCTTTGGTTCCTCATTTATTGAAACTATCCAACATTTATAGGATAAAAATAAGAGAACAAAATATATTCTTACTTTAACTAACATCAGCCAAAATCCATTTTGTCCATATGTTATGGACAAGATACTTTCAACAGGACCTTCAGCTACTTTCAAGGACCTTCAGCTACTTTTCGAACGTTCAAGTCAAGCCCGACTGAAGACAGTTTAAGTCCAGAAACGGGTCTCGGAGGACACTTGGACACTTTGGTTGCGGCTGAAAGAATGGGCAATTTTTGTGTGGATCGTGGATTTTCCTTGTTTTTGAATATTTTTAATATTCGGTTTGGTTACCGGCGTTACAATAGCATTTCAAAAAGAATAAAATTAATTTAAGTAATGTCATGTAATATAACTTTATTTCACTGGTCAGACGCCAATGAAATAAAGTTTTCTATTTCACTGGTGTGTGCCAATAGACTGCTTTCTTTCAAGAACTGAAGCCCAAATAATGTTAAAACAGTGAAAGTTCTTGCTCTATACACATATACGTTTGCTTCATTACACCCAATGAAAACACCTTGGGAAACGAGTGAGATGTAAATTTAATACCTACATTATTTGGCACCATCAAACTGATAGTTACATTTAATCCATATTTGATAGCAACAAAACCAGTCTATCAGTTACTAAATCCACTGAATTTTTAAATTCAGTAACTCTGAAAAATGTTGCTTGCACGAGCGTAGGTTTGTTTAAGCGGGAATCGCAATTTTTGATTTATTTTCCACTGGAAACCTGCAGTAAAATGGATTTAATTAGATTGAAAACACGATCAAACATAGTTTTTGGATATTGATCATACAACTGGACAAATAACTGTATGTCGGATATAAATGTCAACCTGTTACATACATATAAAAAAGCCATTAATGAACTGATTTTTTTTTTGTAAATTACAGAACTTTTTATCCCTTTGTTTCATAAATTGAAATGTTCTCTATTATTTGAATCACTAATTTATCATATGCAATATATATTTGTAATTAGTACTGTACTAAAATTGACTGTAACTAACTTTTGTTATTAATATGATATCAGATAGAATTATTTTATAAATATATTATAGAATCTTCTATTAATAGAAAGAAATTATAGAGTTTTACTTTAAACATACAGAAAGTATTTGTCCTGAAACAGTCAGAAATTTAATTCATCGTTCCACTATTTGATAGCAGCTCAAAATAACAAGCAACTTGTTTTCTGAATCTCTGTTCCAATATTCTAATAAATTCTATTTTTGGCACAGTTTGTTTTTATTTTCCAAGTTACTTTCATTGTTTCACTATCGCTTATGATTAACCTTGATGAGAATCTAGGTATAAATCGATATTTGTAATTCACTGAAAAAACATAATTGTGTAAACTTAACTTATCCTAAAACTAGTTAATATGCAATTAAAATATGTAACAATTTTACTAGTTAAAATAAAACTATGTGATGAGTCTTCAGTATGTTTTTGAATCCCCTAAAGTCACTTGGTGGTCCATATCAATTATTCTCGGGAACCTGGATTTTATAGTGTGCTATGACAATTAGTGACAACAATTTCGAGCAACTGTGCCTTATCAATTTTTGTTTCAGGCGTGGGCACAGTGCGACAGAAACTTCAATAGACCTATGAAAACAGTTTTTTGTCAAGGACCCAGGTTTACACGTAGTTTAAGACATACTCATAAAGCCGAGACTCGATTAAAAATGAACTTCCTAGCAGAAGGCCTTCAGCTACAAGAAGTGATGAATATGATCACATAATCCGGGACCTTGCACTTTTACACGGTGTTATTCGGTTGAGGATTAGACTAATCGGGGATGAGTTGAATTTGACTGAATTTGAGTTAAATTGATGAATTGGTGCCGAAGAAAAGGGTTTTGAAAAACCTATAGCAGGATCACAAGGATAACAGGAGGAACACATGTCTTGACTTTTTGGGATTTTACGGATTTGAAATTGATCCTAACTTTCTTGGACGTGTCATTACTGATGAAACTTGGATTTTTAAATACAACCCGAAAATTATGCGCCAGAGCCAGAAATTTTCAAACTGATTACGGCCAAAAAAAGCCAGAATCAGAAAATCAAAGATCAAAGCATTCTGATTTGCTTCTTTAAAGGCAAGGGGGTCGTTCATAAGGATTTTGTGCCTCACGGCCAAACGGTAAAACAACATTTTACCGAGAAGCTCTTCTTAAAAGGCCAATTCATATGAAAGATCGAGAGAGAGAGAGAGAGGGAGAATTTTGGGATTAAGGTCGTATCGATATCGGGATCATTTAGCGATCAAAAAACTTTAGCTTAAATTTAGTACTAATGCTAGAGGAACTAGAACTAGAAAAAGTAGAGATATCACAGACTACGGCATTACAGGTGTAATTATCACAAATGTTTGGACTGGCTTCCTTATGCTAAAATCACATGTGTTGAAACAATTATTGCGTTGAATGACTAGATCTTGGTGAAGTAGTATATTTCTTTCATATTGGCGAATATATTAAGCATATTGGTGGAGCAAAGACATTGATTTAGGTCCTGATTCAGGTCAAAGAAACATTTTGTGGGATATAATGCGGTGCAATCGGTGAGGATGTGTTTAACAGAGAGGAGCTCGTTGCAAAACTCGCAGAGAGGAGAACCTTCTCATTTTAAAAGAAATTTGTAAGAAAGTCTGCAATATCCAATCAAAAGCCTCAACCATTTGACTGTAGTTTTTCTATCTATTAAACAATCTAGGGGAAGTTGTAAAAATAACGGTTTAAGGACTCTTAGTTTATTAGGATTCGCGGGATCGTCCCAATTGGATTGCATTAACTATTGGGTATAATATTTCGCGTAGGTTAGATGATCTTTCGAATCAAAGCGCATGTAAGGGAGACCGTGCTGAATTGCGTGTTTTACAAGCCGATCTGCTTCCTCATTGTCCTTGATGCCTTTATGACCAGGACTCCAGACGAAAAGAAAAGAAGAATCCTGACCAATGAAGTCTACTACAATAACTGTAATTAGCGCAATAACTGGGTGGGAAATAAGACGATTTTGGATCATGGAAAAGGCATTCATGGAGTCAGAGAATATGATGTAGGAGTTTAGGGGATTTGATTTAATATAAGTAAGGGATCTTCCGATGGCCACTAATTCACCAGTAAGGACGCTTGTTGAGGCCGGCAGGTTAAATCCTGAGGAGGTTGTATCTTGTACGAAGCTGCAGCTGACTCGTTGGTTCGATTTGGACCCATATGTGCAAATTGATTGGTATGGAGAGTGAGATTGAAGTAATATATTTATGTTGGATTTATATATAGAGGTACATGTAGATTCCTTATCATATCTTAGTAGGGAGAAGTCTACTTCTAAGGGCTCTAGTAACCAAGGAGGGGAAAAAAAGTGCAAAATGGAAATGGAGCGTGAAGTTGGATGTTAGACACGTCTGTCAATTGCTGGAAGAGGTGTCTTGGGTCAAGGGCCAGAAGGGTTAGATGGATTGGAGCCACAAGGATTGAAGGGGGTTTGAAAAAAGACTGGTAGTCGGGAATGAATGGTATGTGCTAGACATCCCCACCGGTAATTTAAGAGAAGATAGTACCTTTTGGTGCTTAATGGATGTAAACTCATAATGCTGTGTAGACTATTAATTGAACTAGTGGGGAATGCACCTATGAGTCTTAGGTATGAGCTGTTGATGATGTCTAGGGAACGCAGGTAGGACTGTAGCGAAGACTGTGTTACCAGTTGGCTATTATTATGGCTTTGTATAGTTTGAGGAGACAGATGTGGTTCGAACCTCAAGTATTGTTTGATAGTATCTTTAATATTCCTAGGTCCTGAGCACATTTGGCCTTCAAAGAATGGATATGCTCCTTCCAAGAGAGTCTGTAATCAAACGTGAGACCTAGGAACTTGTGAGTTAGAACTGTACGGATGATCTTGTTTAGTAGAGTAATAGAATGTAGAGGGGGGGGGGGGCTTCAATTACGTCTTATGCAGAAATGAACTTCTGAGGATTTTTTAGTAGATAGAGCGAGGCTTATCCAGTTTGACCATTTTCTCAGAGAATTCATGTTCGGTCCTGACTCCAGCAATTCCTTTCACAAACGCTCCATAACACCTAGATAATACTCACCAGGACATTTTGAGCCCGTCAAACAAATTCCCCCAGTATAATACGCAAACAAATCGTAAAAACGTAAAGCTTCAAGTCTCATAACCAGGTACAATTGATTCCAGGAATGTGCAGTTCGTCAGGTTGTTTTAATAAGGTCATTGCACTGTTCAACGCTAGCAATTTCTTGGTTCTCATTTAAGGCGTTAGAAATAAATTGAACAGACTTTTCGTTTGTTTAAATCATGTGTCAAAATTTTGTGAATCTTGTCTTTGGTCTTTCTTCCGCTATCCATCTCACAATCGAATCATAGGTGATCATTTCATGTGCTTTTTCCATTAACTCATCGCGGTTTTTGTTTTTTGGTCTGCGTGGCTTTGAGTCGTCTTCTAAAGCATCATGACCTACCTACCGTCCTAGAATCGTTTATACCACTCAAACGCATGTATACGGTATAAGCAATCATTACCATAAAGTTTTTCATCAATTCAAATGTTTCTGTAAAAGTTTTACCGATCTTAAAACAAAATATAATATTAGCTGTTTGCACCATCGGATTTTTGTGACGAGGTGGTAAAAGGTACTGCCGTTTTATCTTGACAATCCGTTGATTGGTTCTAATGATGGTGATATCGTTTTATAGAGGAGATATACAGCTTTCAGATTGTACATTATTCCAATATATGGTGCTACTAGTTTTTACTACTAGTTTTTTTTTATTTAATTTTTTTGTGACATACTGTGTAACTATTCCCAGATGGATCGTAATTCTTTAAAACGAAAATGCTGATATTTTTTCCAACCTTTTTCCCCCAGAGGAAGCACAAGTAAACTTAAGTCTCTCCCTACCCAACTTATAATCAAACGTAGTTAATTATAATTGAGAATACAATCCAGTTAGAATGAAACAAACAAAAGGACGCAAACAAATTACATCCCCTGTATTGCTAACTATGTTATGCTCAATTATATGGAACTGCCTTATAATAGGTTAAAGAAAAAGCACACATTGAAATCAACTTAACAAAACGCCACTTACGATCTACCAATTGTACATCAGCCCCTTACAGTTTGTAATATCTTGACTGTTATCTGTCAACTGTTAGAATCTGACATCAACTGTTAGAATAGACTTATCCGTAAAAAAAATCCTCTGTTTTTTAATTTTCTGTTTCTTAAAATTTCTGTTTTTTTAAATTTCCTAAATTTTCGTGTTTCTTAAAAAGTGAAATTTCCCCAATACGATCTGATTTCTTACACTTTCTAGTGACTCTGTTTGATATCCTTAGGTCTTAGATTAGATATTTATAAATTTATTTATGATAATTTTATGCTCCATCCACTTCTCAAAACCGCCAAATGCCTTGGATGGTTATAAAGTGGGAGATCAAAATTCATGCTAATGTTAGTAAGTATATGCATATCTAAATTGAGATTAATTAACTTACCGGTTATCAATGTATGTAACTAGGGGAAATATACTGTCAGTGGAATACGTTAAAAATACCACTCTATATAAGCAGTCATGTATTTTAATGCAATTCATATAATTTGATTTATTTTCAATTAAAAAAAGTGTAACGGAATGGCTTTTATTCGATTGAGGACGTGAATAGATATTATTATTATGGTTGTGGTTCATGTTTTACACATACTATTATGTCTATCATAAATCTCGGACTTTCAGAGGTTCGCAAAAAAAGTGTAATGAACGAGCGTTACTTTATAAATTATTGGCGTTTCTGATTTATTATGAAAGCAAATACAAATATCTTTCATATTATATGGTATTTATAACCTATTCTATATAATTCAAATTTATTATTATTGAATATTAACTGGACTTGTATGAATGTCTATTAATATTCAGAAATATATTAAAACTAATAAAAATATTTTGAAATAAATTTAAATCAATGTAAAACCAAAATTTAATATTTATAATATCCTGCAACAGGTGTTGTTTAATTTTGAATAAAAGAAAATATTTTCATATTATTAATTCATAACTGGGTTATTTATAAGATAAGTAGGTTCGGGAAGATAGACATTCATTCTCAACTCAGTAGTACATCGGGACTCGGGACATTAAAAAGCACAATAAAACTGTTGACAGCAATCGTTACATATTGTCTAAGTTAATTGACGGTATAAAATTCTGTGGGGCATTTGAGCTTGCCTTACGTGGGCATGACAAAACCTACATTTCAGAAAATATCAGGCTAAATATAAATTACTTCTAGGCATCTCCAAACAAATTCAGAACGAATTACTGGATTCAATGTCTCATGTTTGTCGCCATTTATTAAAAAAGGAAATTCATACAGCAAAATATGTTGCCATACAGGCCGATGAAACAATCGATATATCTACTCAAATGCAGATAGTTTTTATAATCAGATATGTTAAAAATGGAGACATTTACGAGAGATTCTGGAGCTTTTTAATACCAAAAAAATCAGATGGAATTGCAGTCGAAATTCTGACAGTGCTAAGCGAGGTAGGAATAGACAAAGAACCTAAGAAACTCATAGCCCAAAGTTATGATGCTGATTCCGTGATGAGAGGTACAGTCGTAGGAGTACAAGCCAAAATTAAAAATATTTATAAGAATGCACTGCTATGCTCACCAATTAAATCTAATAATTGAAAAGTGTTTTTTGCAAATCTGTCTGCATTTTTCGCTTTCTTTTCTCGATCATCCAAAAGGACTACTGTTGTGGACGGCGTCATGAAAAAGCGTCTACACCGTGCGGCCTCTACCAGATGAAACTTTACGTCTAAATGTGTGAATACTGTTTATGTTAATCAAGCTCAGGGGTTAATAAATTATTTGGTGGATGATAATTTTAAATTTTGGTTGTTTTTCTTCAATAAAATAATGCCTCACTACGGCATTCTCTTTTATCAACTCGATGCACTTAAAGTTAAGAAGAATCTGGTAATTTTTTCAACCGTCATTCAAAATATTAGAGAAAATATATAAATACAAATTAATCAAGAATTTGCTAAAAAATATACAATGATCATAGAGAATGGCAGAAAGAAATGGGGAAAAACAGTAAATCTGTGATACCTTAACCATATAGGTTCATGAACGTTTAAGTTTCGATGTATATTTGAAACTGAAAAATTTGTTGAATATCGAGCCGTCTTTCCAAATAAAGACTTTAAAAATGTGTGTAACCTGTTTGCAAAGGTAAATTACTTAAAATTAAAAATTAAACTCTCGATAATGTACGCACGGGACGATTTTATGAATTTAATTTAATAAATCTGTGGAATTGCTGACTGTTTTGTGTACCGTCTCTATGACGACTGTGGAAAGCGAAACAGGCTTCTCTAACCTCAAATGAATAAAAACATTTCTAAGAAACACTATGGGCTAGGAACGGCTGTGCGCGTTATAAATGCTACCTATTGAAAAAAACCTTGTGAAGCCAATTTAAAATTTTAATAACCAAGTCATCGACCACTTGGCTGCTCAGAAATTTAGGAGAATGGGCTTCAACTACAAACATATTTAATGGTAATGGTCCTATGGTGAGTTTAGCAAAATTTTATTTTTTAGGTACCTATTTGAAAATTTGATGTCTGATTTGATGAGTTATACTCGTATTGCTACACAGCAAAGTGTGTTTTAGATACTAAAAAATGTAAAATTTTTGGTTGCAACGCATTTCCCTATCCCCATTCAAAAATTTGGTTATACGTGCCCTACTTGTATTTCCACCACGAACCGTCGCTGTAAATACAACTGTTTCATCGCTGAAAACAAAATACACATTTTACAGCATGAAACCTTTTATATTTAGGTATTCAGTTTCTCAATTGTCAAGATCAAAAAGAAAATTAGGTAGCAATAATATACAGTAACTCACCTACTTACGTAATACGTAACTTAACAAAAAATCGCAGGTATGTAAGAAATCTCTTACGACTTTATTCCGTACTATATATATAATTTCCATCGTTATTGACAATCTTGGCCCATCTCTCCGACAAAGTTTCTATTCTTTTTTTGTAAAATATCGGTGATGAGGGTTTTGAGTAAAATATTGTTCGAGTAAAGTTTTGATAGTTGTAGTAGAACATTTTTTCCAAGAAAGAATTATTATATAGGTCTGAAAAGGTGGTGGATAGTGGGAAAAGATGGGAAATGTTTCTAAAGATCTGATGGCGCCACTTTGGAAGAATATGGTGAGTGAGAAGGTACTTCCCAGCTTAATGTTTTGATTTTCTCTTGGGTGATTCTGGCACTGTGAGATCTTCGCTGAATCAGTCTTTGCCTGCCTTTTTAAATAATTGCATGCCTAAGCTTTTATTCCGTTCATTATGGATTTCTGTTGTCAGACATTGGTTAAATAAGTTTCTTAGTGTTCGAACCAAAATATTAGAGACACTGAGAAAATGATATTGAGATATAAATACACAAATTGGCCGACAACACAATTGATCATATTTTTTGTGTAATTCATTTACAGTATTATCATATTGAAACTCGTACACTTGAAAATGTTTTAAATAAGTGATTATTTTTTTTTTAATATCCATCTCTGTCAATTTTTCTTTATACATTTTAGGAATAATGGTCATCGATAGAATTATTAAAAGCAAAAATGCAGTGAAACGGTATTTGTAAAGAACAAATTAATCGTTTTTAATTTTTGATAGTTAAAAAAAACTCGTACACTATGATATATATATATATATATATATATATATATATATATATATATATATATATATATATATATATATATATATATATATATAGCCAGCCCCCGCAGACGCCACAATGCGGGGGGGCTGGAGCACAGCCCCGAAGGGCCCAAGAGGAGCAAGAGGAAAAATGGAGAAAAGAAATACATTTTATATTTAATAACTATACTAAGTAAATTTTAATTTTATTACTTAATACTGACTAAACTAATTTTGTTTTCTACATAGAATAACTGTTTATTATTAAAGAAAAAACAACGTCAAATAATCGTCGTGTTTGAAAGTCGCCCTTTAAAGTCGTTTAACCTACCCGTTACGGTAGCGTCAGCAGAAAGGTCTTTTTCGGTTTTGAAGAGAGTTTTTTATGATGTCCGATGAGTCAAGACAAATTAAGTGACTTAGACATGGTTGTAATTAACCAAGAAATTGCATCATCACTAGATAAGAGCAAAGTGATTGAACGTTTCTTGTTAATGAAAATTTTTTTTTGTTTCTTATTAATGAGAATCCATTATTTCTAAGCGGTAAGTTATCGGTCAAAAATTATAATTGGTCAGTTATATTTTTTTTTATTTCATTTTTTCAATATTTTATTTTAAAAACGCAACAATTTTTCCGTTTCACCGAAAACATAGACTCATGGATATATTTTTGTTAGTTTTAAAGAACACCTAATAAACACTATCAGCATCAAAATAAATGAAATATAATGAACGCGAGAAGGAAACTTGTGGTTTACAAGCATACACCTGTACAAAAAATTATGTCCCTGTTATTAATTTTCACTACAATTGAACAATTGGGTTTGAGAAGTGAAATTCCCAGCATCAGTAAATCTATAAAAAGATTCTTTCCGGCGATTAAGCTTCTTTTACAGCGAAAACGATATTGTGAATTTGTCCACGCAAATAAAAATTTGTATCCAGCCCAAAAAATATCAATTTAAAAATAAAATTGAAAAAAGTAAAATAGTTTTTAGTAAGTACATGGCAAAGTTTCTTTTGAGCAAAACTTGTCTTTACCAGTTTGTGCCTTATTTTATAGTATTATACATATTTATTGGCAAAATAATTGATTAAGTACTCTTGAAAAAGTTAGTTTTTTTTTTGTAAAGGGGGGTTGCTGATTTTTTTGCGGGGCGGGATCCAAAATTTATAGATTTATATATATTTATATATATATATATATATATATATATATATATATATATATATATATATATATATATATATATATATAAAGTAAGATTTATATATATATAAGATATATATATATATATATATATATATATATATATATATATATATATATATATATATATATATATATATATATATATAAAGTAAGATTTATATATATAAAGTATTCAAAAAATAGAAATTAATATTTGGTTGGCAATCCAATCCTTTATTTCTAATTACATCTTTTAAACGGCAAGGCAAAGATTCAACTCACTTTTGACAACATTCAGGTGCTAGTTTTGCCCAGTCTTCCCGTAGAGCCAGTTTCAGTTGCTCAATATTAAAATCTTGATGACTTCTAATTGCATCTTTTAAATGGTACCATAAATGTTCAATCACATTTAGGTAGGAACTTTGCCGAAGAGTTTCCATAACTTTGAGCCAGTTATAAAAGGTCTTTCAAATTGAGCGGTTTTTTAATTTTTGAATAAAACACAGAATTTGTGTTGGTCTCAAATAACTTTTTATTGATAATTGAAGCATAGTGTATGATATTTAAATATGCAATACAATCAATTCTTCTATTTGAACCTTTGGTGTGAAACACTAATCTTGAAGAGATTTACCACTAAACACCAAATCACTTTTTTTTAACATCTCGACGCACTTTTCACTAACCATCTTAGCATCATCAGGAGATGATTTAATCTGATAGAATAACTCATCTCCTGATGATGCTAACAAGGTTAGCGAAACGTGCGTCGAGAAGTTCAAAAAAATGTGATTTTCTGTTTAGTGGTAAATCTGTACAAGTTTAATGAACGGCATTATTTGCCAAATGACCACATCTTGCCGCTCCACAGACGTCCAGTTTTTTGACAAACTTTTGGATGACATTTGGCATATCTCACCAATGACTCGAATAACTTCGTCCTTTAGTTCAGAAATCGATTATGGATCAATCACTTGATCTTAGTGGCCAATTAATATCACCGTTTCTTGCAATAACTCGCCTAGGAAACTTTTCTCTCTATAAATCAAGTATTACATTATGGAACCACATATATTCCAGATCAATATTATTTAAATCAGGCCACAAAAATTCAGTTATCATCTTACGATATCGAACACCGTTCAGAGTTGCAGCTTCATCAGCAGCATTCGTACGGCCCAATTACACCTCCTGACCATAATACACACCAACAAGTGACTCGTTTTGGATGTAAAGGTTTCTCATGTATCAATCATGGATTTTCTACATCCTAAATGCGGTAATTTTGTTTATAAACGTAATCACCAATTTCAAAATATGCTTCATCTGAAAATATGCTTTTTTGAGAAAAAATATCTGTTTGTTCTTTGATCCAATTGGCAAATGCACGACGTTTTGAATTATCCAGTGGCTTTAATTTCTGTGTTATTTAAACCTTATATGCCTTCAGAGCTAAATCCTTTCGTAAAATACGTCATTTTGTGGATTCACTGAGTCCAAATTGTGGTCGAGTCCTGAATCCAACGTCGACTAATAGAAATTTCTGGATCTTTAGCGACACTTTCTCTTACCAAATCAATATGCTGCCACCACTACGACTACAGTTTCTTGAAATTTTTGAACAATTCGATTGATAGTGCTTTTAGATGGACGATTATGCTTGCTATAAAATTCATTTAATTTTCTAAAAACAATTTTCACTGAACGCACATTTTCATTAAACAATTTTAACGTGTTGTTGAATTGTGTAAGACTTCATTTTTTACATAAGTGTCGTACATTATTATATTATTAAACTATATATATATATATATATATATATATATATATATATATATATATATATATATATATATATATATATATATATAAAAATATATATATATATATATATATATATATATATATATATATATATATATATATATATATATATATAAATATATATATATATATATATATATATATATATATATATATATATATATATATATATATATATATATATTTATATATATATTATTAAACTAGACCTAGGCGAATTCAGAATGCCATCTGCGTTTTATTCAAGAACTTGTTATTATAAAGAAACCTTCAATTTGGAAAACCTGTTATAACAACCAGGTCTTAATTTTCACCACTTTGAGCTTGAGATCGTTGTCTTGGTAAAAGATAAATCGTTCTTCTATTTCCAATTTTGAGCACTTTGTTTCAGGTTTTGTCTTAAGATATTAAGATAAACATTTTGGTTCATAACTCCTTTATAAAATGTAAGTTGTCAGAGCCTTTGGCAGACATGAACCCCCATACCAATACGGAGCCGCCACCATGTCTTACAGTCGCTCGGAAATTCTTAGATTTTAGTGTCTCATTAGGTTTTCTCCACCATGTAGTTCGTCAGAATCAAAAATGTTGAATTTACTCTCGTCCCCGAATATCACGTTTTTTCAAAATGGGAAGTTCTTATCTGCGTGCTTTCAGCAAATGCAAGACCTTTGATTTTGTTTGCATTGCTTACATAGGGCTTCTTTCGTTCTACTCTACTACATTGTTATAATGTGTTATAGTGATTTGCACTTTGGAGTAGGGCCTATTAATGATTTTTACGATGTTCCGGTAAGATATCCTAATTTTGTAATGGTGAATCTATCTTCTACACTTGTTTGGCTCTTCTGACGCCCCATTTCATTACAGATGCAAAAATGTAAAACTTACAAGTTTATTAAAACTGCACTATACTGTAATAAATTGAATTAGGAATTGGACAACTAAGGCAAGATTTTTTATTGCATTAAATTGACGATTTATGAGTTTCTATTTGACTATAAAAACAATAATAAAAATAATTTTTTCCAACAAGTTTGTTATAAAAATTTTTGATAAAAAACTTTCATCTATAACCGTGGTTGCCAAAATCTATAAAGGAACATTTAAAGAGACTGTTATTTAAAACAAAAATGTCACTTATTTGAAAAAAATTCAAGTGTTCAGGTATTCAGTTTCAGTTTCATATACTGTAGCATACATCATTTTCTTGCCGAAGTAAACAAAAAAGTCGGTAACATATTGACATTACTTTATAAATTAATATAGTTTCCGATTTAGTTTGGAACCAATAACACATATTTGTAATATTATTGTTCAATATTTACAATGCAATAAAATTATTTAATATCAAATATTAATTGCAATTGTAAAAGTGTTTAATAATATGCTCAAATATTTTAAATCTAATAATTAATTTCAAACCATTAATAAAACAAAATGTAATAAATACATTATAGATTAACTTTGTGATTTATTAGATTTCCCTTGATATTAAAAAATTCTAAGTAGAAAGTCATAATATTCCTTTTAACTTCCACAAATAGGAATATCACAGTTTTTCAATGCATTTTTTTGTTTTGTTTCATTTCAGAATTACATAAAACCATATAAAGTTTAATCGTGCAATTTGTACGTTATAGACCTTTTCAGGACTAGTTGCGCGCAAGCACGTCCGCCATGTTTACGAGGCGTTAATAAGAAAGTTTCGGGCAATTTTTGTAAATATGGCTGGATAACAAGGATCATTGCCCTTATTGTCAGTGTAATTAAATGAAAAATGAATTGATTATTTTATTAGTGCATCTCACAATAGCAGCACATAACTGTATTCGATTACAAGGATGGCGAAAATGTGATTGCCGCCCCCAACATGGAAATAAAACAGAACTTGTTGAAAGGTTAGGTTGATAATTAAATTCGTATTAGTTTTATATCTATTATATTTACAACATTATATTTATATCTTTATATTTATAACATTACATTTATTTTTATATTAACTTTGGAGGAAAGTTTCATTTACATTTGATACTTTTATACTCTACCACAGGAGCAATTGTTTCAAATAATTTACTTACGCCATGAGTTTGTTCCTATTTGTCAACCAAATAGGTCCTTGCTACTTTTACCTACAAAAAATATTTATTTGAGCTATTATATTAACAATTAAATTGTTTAAAATTAAGTTATTATATGATTTTTTTTACACAACTGATGGGGTCAGAATGTTCTGTTGTTAGACCACTTTCTCCTACGAAATAAAGAAAATAAATATACGTATCTTTGCTAATCTGAACAATAAGCTGGAATCGACCATCACTTCGTCCACATTTCTTAACTCACAAATCACACTTTAGCACACTTTGGACTTATGTTTTTGTTTCGTTGATTTAATAAATTTTCGACGAGATTCAAGACAGGGCTTTGGAAAACTAATAAAGTAATATAAATGCTCCAAAAATGATTTACTATACGCATCTCGGCAACATATCCTATAACAACAACGTTGTTGTGATCCTTTTTTTACTGATAACATTATATATTTTTATTAAAATGCTTTTATTAACATTTTGCTTTAATCTTTAATCTTATAACAATTAAAACTGTACAACTGATAGTGAATTAATAATTTAATATGTTTTTATTTTAATTTTATTGAAAACATAATATTCACAGCTTATACACGTATAAAATGCCCGAAAAACATGGCGGAAAAAATTTTCAATTTTATCTAAAAAATACATTTGACTTCATGGTTTGATCTATACATTGCAATTGGCAATGATTATTTTCAAAACATACTGCCATTATTTGTTCTTCAAGATAAAATAAAAGTTATTGGATTATCGCTTTTACTTATGGTTGTGCCTCAATTTATAGTTATTATACTCTTATACGCTTATACACGTATAAAATGCCCGAAAAACATGGCGGAAAAAATTTTCAGCTATGAAAAGAACTATTGTTTATCTAAAAAATACATTTGACTTCATGGTTTTGATCTATACATTGCAATTGGCAATGATTATTTTCAAAACATACTGCCATTATTTGTTCTTCAAGATAAAATAAAAGTTATTGGATTATCGCTTTTACTTATGGTTGTGCCTCAATTTATAGTTCTGATACTCTGATTAGAAAACCCCTTAGAACGGTATTCAAAAAGTTAACAGTGTAAGCATATGCTAAATGCGGTTTTTTTCTGAGAGATATATCTAAAATAAATATTGATATATTTATAAATCAATTTTTTTATTGGAACATTTAGTTTGAAACACTAAAGTTATTTGGTGTTAGTGGTAAATATCTTTGAGTTTAATATTTATGAATGTCTTTATTAAGACTATCCTTTGCGTAAACATAACTTGAATCTCGGTATAAGCAAGCAATTACCATATGAACTGACAAAATGAAGGTCCGATGGTTTAATACTTAGGCTGTATGGATTAGGTTCTAGGTTTTATTCGCATCGACGCGAATTACAATTACAATCTGTTTTTAAAGATCATTTCTGGGTTGATCATGGGTGTTGCCATTTATCGGAAGTCTAACTATCGCTTTCTCTGACTTTGGCTTTCTGTTAATTCATGTGGCACTATTTGACAGCCTCTGCTAGCTACCTCTGCTAACTTTGCCAAAAATATACAGATTTCATAACATAACATAATTAAAGTTTAAGGTAATTGTGGAATGTTTAGCGGTTTTATGCCAGGTTTCAGTATCTATCATAACAGATCGATTTGAATGTTGCTAATATTAGTTTCTCATTTCTTGCAGTTGTTTTTGAAGGAATTTTCCGCTATATGAATTCAGAAAATTGCTTCATCTTTCGCGTTGTTGAAAGTTTCGTTTTCATTATTAAATTTGAGATTCATAACGTAACATATTAGGTATACTCATAAGTAATGTATTTTTTTTTCAAATCAGTGGTATTTAAAACAACTTAACAAAGTGCAAAGAGAAGGAATGTGGGTGTGATATAAATTTACAGTTGAAATGAAATTCAACGTGTATCTATTTACAGTGTACTTTTGTCCAAGTTAGGCAAATATCCTTTTCTTCGACAAGTTATTACTGGAGGTGAAAAGTGGATTCTATATAGTTTCAAAAGTACCATAGTTGCCATCAGCATGGTGGAAGTTTATAGGAGTTATTCAATATGAAGATCTGAAACCTAATGAAACCATCCAGTTTGATAGACCAAACAAAGCTTTGATTCGGAAACGCTCAAGAATGATTAATGGAAAAGATATTATTCTGCAACATGACAATGTAAGATTCAAAGGTAAAAATCAAAGAGCTAGGCTGGGAAGTACTTCCTGCCATACCATATTCTGAGCGGAAAAAACTTTCCTACTGCGACAGCTAGTAAAACTGAACCCGAAGAATATTTTTTCGGGAATTTACTTCAAAATCATCCTCATTTTATAATAAAGGAACAGAAAGTTTGTCAGAGGGATGGTCGAAAATTGCCAATAACGATGAAAATTATATTGTAGATTAAAACTGTATTATTTCTTAAATAAAACAAAATGTCGTACAGTATCAAAAATCGACATTACTTTTTCTCGATTATTATTTCTACATATGATCCACTTATTTATTTCAACTTCCTGTTTTCCAGTTCATTCTACAGTTATTCCCAGATATTTAATTTTTTATGTGTTCTATTTTCACAATATTTATTTCAATGTTAATGTTAATATTCTGGTGTCCTATCATCCTATGATCCTATTTATTATCCTATCATCATCCTGTCGCCAGTATTTTAGTTTTTTTTAGTCTTTTCATACTTTTCAAGTAAACGCATACTCGATATATATGAAAGGTAATACAAATCTCTAATTTTTGATTGTAAGTTGTAATATTGGTTTTATTTAATTAATAATAAGCTATATATATATATATATATATATATATATATATATATATATATATATATATATATATATATATATATATATATATATAGAATGTTATTTATCTGTTACTATACTACTTTTGATTTTTTTTTGGATATAGGTATTGAATGAAACTTCCGACGACATTTTTTCATTGAGAAATTCTTTAAATTCATTACCTTCATTAAACATATCTTTCATTATTTAGTCTTATCTGTACTACACTTGTACTTGTCTCTGTACTACACTTGTACTTGTCTCTGTACTACACTTGATTGTTGTATCTTTAAAAATGTTGCATCTTTGTATGAGGTATAAACGATATATATTTTGGAGTATATGTAACGATATATACACCAGGCATAAATGAGTATAAAAAAGGATGCAACAAAATAACAGTTTTGTTTTAAGTAAATGAATAGGGTATAGTTTAGTCTACGAACGCGATAAGTTAAAAAGTAGACCTTCGTCAATTTCTGAAATTATTACATAAGCTTTATTGAATAAATAAGTCATGCCCTAAAAATGTGTCTAAAAATTTTAAGCCAAGGAAAAAAAATGCAGCCAATTGACTTATAAACGGCAAAAGAAAAAGGAAACTATACAGAATTTTCATTAAGAAACGAGTATTTATATCGGTGACCTTTCTGACAATAAGTGAATTGCATCACAACGTCCATCACACTCCGATTCGAATTACAATAAAAAAATTCCTAACAGAAATTAACAGAATTGGAAAATATTTCGACAATAATCCTGTAGAGAAAACTATCGCTAAGCACTTTATCGACTGATGTATTGGTGTCAAAATAAGATATGTTAATAATGATATAAATATAATATTTACAGAAATAAGTAAGCATACTTCTATTTCCATTAGCATTCAAAATGTTGTATGTCAATAAAAATAATGGGGGCCTTATGTTTAATAGAGGTAATTTTTGAAATACTTGGTAATAAAATATTTCGTATTTAGATAAAATCAATAGTAGACTGTGGAATTTTTAATTCAAGATTTCAGATAAATCATTTCTTTTAAATTAAAAATACTCGCAAAATATTTAGTGATATTAATGAATAAGTTTTAATAACATACATATATAATTTTAAGATAGAAGACAAGGGTAATTATCATTATATATGTATGTTTTAATTTAATTCAGCAAACTATATCACAAGTCTTAAAAATATAAAACGTATTCCAAATGTCCACGCATTGTTTTCAGATGCTTCTTCAAATGATCTGCACGCACTTCTTCCAAGGGTATTGAAGCTGTGACTTTCATCAAATTAGCTTTTAAGTCATCAATATTATGATAAGGTTAAGAGCAAGTGCTCCTCTCTAAAACGTTGCACAGACGATAGTCCGGAAGATTGAGGTCCAGACTATCTGTAGGGTAATATTTAGCAGCGATTAACTCAGACAAATTGACCTCCTTATGGGCTGGTTCTGAATCTTGCTGGAAAATTCAATGTTTTCGTCCAAACAATGTGTTTTTATGTGGCTTTATTACCTTTGCCAAGGCATCGTTTTGGCAATTTGTTGCATGCTAAGTGACGTCGTCGCATGACACTCCCCACCAAAATATCACTGAAGCTGGGTGATTAACAACTTCCCAATTTTTTACCAGCTCCCGAAAGCTACGAGTGTAAACAAACTTCATCGGCCCCTTCTTCTGTTGTCGAAATGAGATCTTGTGTCGTTTACAGTACGATAAAACTTTTTTTTTTTGTTTTTTAACCATTTGACCAAGTTTAAAATCTCTTGCAGATTTTTTGCACTTGTATAACACTATAACAGCGATGTCGTTAATTTTCCTTTACATTACTTTACATTATTTCATTTTTTTTATCGAATAAAACAGTTTTTTTTACTTGGTTACCTATCACTTTTTAAAATTGTGTGACTATAGTTTCCTAAAACAATGTTACATTATCAAACACTACTTTAACGGACAAATCAATTAAAAATGTATTATTCTGACAATTAGAAAATATCAGAATTGTCTTTATTATACTGGGCTTTCAGACTCTTATGTCACTCAGTATATATTGAAAAATAAATTTGAAACTTGCGATGCTTTTTCCTTTTTTCTGCTAGCATTATTTAATGTAAAACCCTGCTTATAAAACGAATGTCGATCGGTCACCGTGTGGAACATCCTACCCGATTATTCTGAAATCGATTTGGGTTCGGTCAAAGGAAAACCAACTTGCCTCTGGACAAGTGTTGCAGTCATAAAGACAATGATTTTAGTGCTCTACCGATGTTCATTGCCCTGTTACAATTCTGTGTCTCCCATTCATCGTGAAACCGAGTTGGACCTTAATACTCAATTTTTAAGAACATCAAAATATTGAAAATGAATATTATTAAATCCAATTTAAAAGTGGAGTTTAAATGAGACAAAAAAACCCTTTTTTATTGATTCTATAATTGAGTCTTTATTGAGTATTGAAGTATACATTCTCCTATAAAATATGATACACTATGTTTACCATATCGAATGCCACTTCGGCTTCGACTGTTTGATTATTTTTATAAATTATACAATCTCTGGCCAGTTTAAGGTGGTCGACAGTTTGTGGATTGTTGGCATAAAATATGGATGTAAGAAAATACCACAAAAAGAAGTCGCACGGTATTCACACTGGACAATTGATAGGAAATAGTTGGTGCTGTAAATTAATTAGTGTCTTAGTTGTATGGTGCCAGTCTGTAGAACCAAACTTATTTAAGGTTATTAAAAAAAAATAAAAATAATAATAATAATAATAATATATACCAGACATTGTTCTAATTAGTAAAAAGGAGAAAAGGGCTTTTATAATTGACATCGCAGTGCCACTCTCTCATAATATCAGGAAAACCGAGTTGGAGAAAACCACTAAGTATGAAAACCTTGCGTACGATTTGAAAAACCAGTGGAAACTGCATAAGGTAGAGATAGTGCCTTTCGTTATATCCGCCGAAGGCCTAATAGGTAAGAACTTTTCAAAACATTTGAAGAAGCTTGGTATCTCAAAATCGATTGCCATAGTGGGACAACGTGCAGTACTCTTGCAGACGTGCCACATTGTTCGTCAAATTTTATGCTAAGTGAGAGGAGTTGAATTGCTTTCTCATTTTGGCATTGTAATATAGACCAGCTTAGGCTGAGATGCTGAGGTCAGTACGAGGATAATAATAATAATAATAATAATAATAATAATAATAATAATAACTGGCAGAGGGCGGTTAGTCCGCTTGGTGAGTGGCGCCACCACCTTCCCGAGCTGAGAGGAGTAAACCTCTGAAAAAAAAATCCCCAAGCTTAAGGTGGAAATCCATCGTGCCGAGGAGCTGAATGGCACAGGGTTAAAGTGTCTCTAATGATGTCTCCGGATACCAAGCGCCCTCCGGTAGTAAATAGCTTTCCCATGGTAAATCGGGGCTCTGCCTTGGGTGACCGTTTTTCCCTTGAACCCAAATATATTTATGGAGAATAAAACACATAATATTATACAAGGCGGTAGGGTTTTGCGGACAAGAACCCTTCGGAACCGTCGGGAGGATTTGTCCGGGGTTGGTGAATCTGGAGCGAGTGGCGGTTCCCAACTCTATGGCACCACAAGAATGGCAATGAAAGAGGCACTCGAACAACAATTAGATCATCTAAGTCTAGCAACACCAAAGACTTTACTACAAAATCAACAGAGAGCGGAAATTAATAATGGAGTAGAAGATCAAAATACCCCGGTACTTGCTGGCTCGCCCCTAATAAGGAAGGCTGTCACTAGGACCGAACGCACTCCACGTATCAGATGGACACGCGAAATGAATATTGATGTAATGCGTGCCTATTACTACGTAAACCAGTGCGGAGATAATCCGCTCCCTGGATGGAGGCATGCACTCCACCAAGAATATAAAAAGAGGTTCCCTGAAACTCAGCTGTCGGAACAAAACTTAGCCGACCGTAAAAATGTAATTCTAAGGAAGAACTATCTAACCGAATCGGAATTAATGAACATCAAGAGAGAAATCGGTAATGAACTACATCAAAACATTACATATCAACAACATAAAGAAGATACTATAGACGTTCTTAACTCGAATACAGAGGAGAAACAAGTAGAACAAACTCAAAATGTATCACCAGAAGCATCATCGTCTAAAAATGAAGAATCAATCTCGCAACGTAACTTTTCTAACATACGAGAGAAGTTTTACAGCAATTTGGCCAGTTTTACTGGCTCAAACCCATTGAATAGACCAAAAATTCCAGTACTGCGTAATATTGCAAAATCACGTATTACTCTAATGCAGATTAATAGAGTTTTGGAATCACATCTATCTGGGATGACAAATTTAAGCGATATACATCTTGCATTATATTGTGCAGCAGTGACTGTCATCGAAATTTCAGGTCAAAAGACTTACACCCATAATGCGGCTGGTCGTAGTATCCAGAAAAATATACCTGTCTGGAAAACGCGCCTTGAAAACAATATCAATCAGTCCCGGAGGAAAGTTGACATTGTCTCAGAGTATCTTTCTGGTAATCAGTCAAATAAAGTAGCGAGAAAAGCAAAAATAATTGCCAATAAATCTGGCATTGACTTCGATGATTCAAACCTGACAGAAAAATTGTTGGATCTAAAAGATCGGTTTAGGCAAAAAGCTAAATCGAAAGGAGCCAGGCTAGCAAGATATAATGAACTAGAAAAGCGAAAACATCAAAATTCAGTATTTGCAAACAGCCAAAAGAAATTTTATAGACAACTCGAAGCAGAAGGTAACAGCAAGTCAGAACTTAAGAATATCGATGTGTCTTCCTTTGCGGAATATTGGAGATCGGCTTGGAAAAAATCAGACGGCTACGAAAAATTGGCTCCTTGGGTTAAAACTATTCAAGAACAGACAAATGCTCTCCCAGATATGGAGTCTAACGATTTCACAGAGATTGACATTTGCACTGCTGTCAGGAAGACTCACAACTGGAAGGCGCCTGGACCAGATGGATTGCATAACTTCTGGATTAAAAGCTTTACAGCCGCCTATCCCGTACTTGCAAATGCATTTAAAGAGGTTTTAATAAATCCAGACACTTTCCCTGACTTTCTAATGGAGGGCAATACATACCTACTGTTCAAAAAAGGGGACGTTAAGCAACCCAATAACTACAGACCAATCACATGTCTGTCAGTGTTATATAAACTGTTCACAGCCCTACTGAATGCAAAAATCTACCAACATTGTGATAAAAACAACATTTTTGAAGAAGAACAGAAAGGATGTATAAGAGCAAGTATGGGCTGCAAGGAACAATTGACGATCGATGCTGTAGTTCTTGAGCAAGCGCGAAAAAGAAAACGCAACTTAAATATCTGCTATATAGACTACAAGAAAGCATTCGATAGTGTCCCTCACGATTGGCTGGTTGAGGTTCTGAATTTCTATAAAATTAGCCCCCAGATTATTAATTCTTTAAAGTGCCTGATGGGGAAGTGGAAAACGAATCTTTTTGTCGGCCAACAATGCATTGCTGCTACAAATATCGAGAGGGGAATTTTTCAGGGAGATTCCCTTTCTCCAATTTGGTTCTGTCTAGCATTGAACCCATTGTCCACACTACTCAACAACAGCAATATTGGATATAAACTTAACATGAGGAATCCAAGAAAGCTCTCTCATCTACTATATATGGATGACCTAAAATTATATGGAGAAACTAGAGAAAAATTAAACTCATTGATAAAAACGGTTGAAACATTCAGTAGGGATATCAGAATGTCATTCGGACTGGACAAATGCTCTACCATTAGTATACAGAAGGGAAAGGTTCAGAGTCAACTTTCAACACTTTGTAACATACAACAACTAGCACCAGAAGAATCCTACAAATATTTAGGAATACCCCAAAAGCATAAACTTGATCATAACCAGTTAAAGAAGGACTTTTCCACTCTATACCAAAAGAGACTTACAAAACTTTTAAACACCAAACTGAACGGAGGAAACCTCATTAGAGCGATCAACGGTTGGGCGGTGCCAACTCTGACATATTCTTTTGGCATAGTTAAATGGTCAGAAACTGACCTTGATGAACTCGATAGGTTGACGCGCCGAACATTGACAAAGTTCCGATGCCTGCATCCAAACTCATCTACGAAAAGACTATACATTCCAAGAAAGTTGGGGGGTAGAGGCCTTGTAAACGTAAAAAATCTCTGTCTCAATCAAGAAAATAGAATGAGAAAACACTTCCTTGATTCAAACAGTACGTTAATGAAATTGGTTGCAAATGAGGATCGGGGTTTCACCCCACTGAACCTAAATAAACGGAATCGTATTGATAGCAGAACATCACTCACGGACTGTGTTCGAGAATGGAAAGGACAAACATTGCACGGAAGGTTTCCTAAGTCACTCGAAGATGACACCATTGACGAACAATTGTCTCTGAAGTGGCTGACCGATGGACTCTTGTACCCAGAAACAGAAGGTTTCGCGATATCTATTCAAGATAGGGTAACAAGAACAAAAAACTATGAAAAGCACATACTGCATTTGGACGTAGTCGATAAGTGCAGGAAGTGCGGTACTTTGGGGGAAACAATTGAGCACCTTATTGGCGGTTGCCCGGCCCTTGCTCCTAATGCTTATTTAGGACGGCATAATCAGCTGGCAAAAATTATACATCAACAAATTGCAAAAAAATACTCGCTATTAGAAAATGCACCTCCTCCATATTATAAGTACTCGCCTTCTCCTGTACTTGAATCATCCGATACCATTCTTTACTGGGACAGACCAATCACTACTGATCGAACGGTTGATTATAACAGGCCGGATATTGTTCTAATCAACAAAAAGGACAAGAGGGCTTTTATAATTGACATCGCAGTGCCACTATCTCACAACATTAGAAAAACTGAGATAGAAAAATCCACAAAGTATGAAAATCTGGCATACGACTTGAAGAACCAGTGGAAACTGAGTAAGGTAGATGTAGTGCCCTTCGTTATATCCGCCGAAGGCCTGATAAGTAAGAGATTTTCAAAGAACCTCGAGAGCCTCGGAATCTCGAGATCGATTGCCATAGTGGGACAGCGTGCCGTGCTCTTGCAGACGTGTCACATTGTTCGTAAGATATTATGCTAGGGTGAGAGGAGCTGAATTGCTTTTTCATCTTGGCATTGGAATACCGGCCAGCATGAGCTGAGATTCTACAGTAAGGATGAGCAGAATAATAATAATAATAATAATAATAATAATAATAAACACCAAACTGAACGGAGGAAACCTCATTAGAGCGATCAACGGTTGGGCGGTGCCAACTCTGACATATTCTTTTGGCATAGTTAAATGGTCAGAAACTGACCTTGATGAGCTCGATAGGTTGACGCGCCGAACATTGACAAAGTTCCGATGCCTGCATCCAAACTCATCTACGAAAAGACTATACATCCCAAGAAAGTTGGGGGGTAGAGGCCTTGTAAACGTAAAAAATCTCTGTCTCAATCAAGAAAATAGAATGAGAACACACTTCCTTGATTCAAACAGTACGTTGATGAGATTGGTTGCAAATGAGGATCGGGGTTTCACCCCACTGAACCTAAATAAACGGAATCGTATTGATAGCAGAACAACGCTCACGGACTGCGTTCGAGAATGGAAAGGACAAACATTGCACGGAAGGTTTCCTAAGTCACTCGAAGATGACACCATTGACGAACAATTGTCTCTGAAGTGGCTGACCGATGGACTCTTGTACCCAGAAACAGAAGGTTTCGCGATATCTATTCAAGATAGGGTAACAAGAACAAAAAACTATGAAAAGCACATACTGCATTTGGACGTAGTCGATAAGTGCAGGAAATGCGGTACTTTGGGGGAAACAATTGAGCACCTTATTGGCGGTTGCCCGGCCCTTGCTCCTAATGCTTATTTAGGACGGCATAATCAGCTGGCAAAAATTATACATCAACAAATTGCCAAAAAATACTCGCTATTGGAAAATGCACCTCCTCCATATTATAAGTACTCGCCTTCTCCTGTACTTGAATCATCCGATACCATTCTTTACTGGGACAGACCAATCACTACTGATCGAACGGTTGATTATAACAGGCCGGATATTGTTCTAATCAACAAAAAGGACAAGAGGGCTTTTATAATTGACATCGCAGTGCCACTATCTCACAACATTAGAAAAACTGAGATAGAAAAATCCACAAAGTATGAAAATCTGGCATACGACTTGAAGAACCAGTGGAAACTGAGTAAGGTAGATGTAGTGCCCTTCGTTATATCCGCCGAAGGCCTGATAAGTAAGAGATTTTCAAAGAACCTCGAGAGCCTCGGGATCTCGAGATCGATTGCCATAGTGGGACAGCGTGCCGTGCTCTTGCAGACGTGTCACATTGTTCGTAAGATATTATGCTAGGGTGAGAGGAGCTGAATTGCTTTTTCATCTTGGCATTGGAATACCGGCCAGCATGAGCTGAGATTCTACAGTAAGGATGAGCAGAATAATAATAATAATAATAATAATAATAATAATAATAATAATAATAATAAGGCAGGGGGCTAGTCCGCTTGGTGAGTGGCGCCACCACCTTCCCGAGCTGTGAGGAGTAAACCTCACACTTTACAAACACTTTACTGGGACAGACCAATCACTACTGATCGAACGGTTGATTATAACAGGCCGGATATTGTACTAATCAACAAAAAGGACAAGAGGGCTTTTATAATTGACATCGCAGTGCCACTATCTCACAACATTAGAAAAACTGAGATAGAAAAATCCACAAAGTATGAAAATCTGGCATACGACTTGAAGAACCAGTGGAAACTGAGTAAGGTAGATGTAGTGCCCTTCGTTATATCCGCCGAAGGCCTGATAAGTAAGAGATTTTCAAAGAACCTCGAGAGCCTCGGGATCTCGAGATCGATTGCCATAGTCGGACAGCGTGCCGTGCTCTTGCAGACGTGTCACATTGTTCGTAAGATATTATGCTAGGGTGAGAGGAGCTGAATTGCTTTTTCATCTTGGCATTGGAATACCGGCCAGCATGAGCTGAGATTCTACAGTAAGGATGAGCAGAATAATAATAATGAGCTGAATGGGAGGAGCTGAACTGCTTTCTCGTTCTGGCATTGTAAACCCGACCAGCCCAGGCTGAGATGATCGATGAATCATGTTTGTGATAATAATATAATATATACAAGAAGTTTGGCGAACCGAACGGATTCCGGAAGATTGGAAAGATGCTGTAATCCATCCACTTCACAAGAAAGGAGATAGAACGGATGTAAACAACTATAGAGGGATATCTCTTCTCCCAGTTTGTTACAAGATTCTATCTCAATGTCTACTAGACAGAGCACAAGGACAGTTGGAACCTCAAATTGGTGAATATCAAGCAGGTTTTCGACCGGGCAGATCCTGCCCTGAACAGACCCTGAATCTGAAGTTGATCGTAAGACATCAAAAACTGTACAATAAAAATCTCGTCTGTACATTTGTGGATTTCAAAAAGAAAAGATTTTATTATTTGTGGATTTCAAAAAGATTCTATAGACCGCGAATGTTTATTCCGAATCTTGAAAGAACAAGGACTAGATCTGAAAACGCTGGCAATTATTAAAGCCACATTAACTAACACAAGGTCAAAAGTTAAATTCATGGGTGACATCTCAGAGCCCTTCGAAATTAAAACTGGAGTGAGACAAGGGGATGGACTCTCGCCACTCTTATTTAACTGTGTTCTAGAAAAAGTAATACAGGAGTGGCGTGAAAAAAAGTCGGCCCTGAATATTGACCAGCCCATTAAACTGGGGAGAACCAACATCAAAATTGATTGTCTGGCGTTTGCTGATGATCTAGCAATTTTGTCTCAAGATGTATTAACGGCACAGAAACAGATTGAAATCCTAAAAGAAATAGCAGAAAAGGTAGGACTCCAAATTTCCTTTGAAAAGACAGAATACATGACCTGCAACAGACTAAGAACACCATTTCTAAAAACAAAATATGGTAACATCAGACGAGTCTCTCAATTTAAATATTTGGGTGAAATAATCATGGAAAATGGGTTGGAAAAAGCGGCCAATAAGAGTAGATGTTAAAAAATGGAAACGGCATTGAGACTTACACAAAATATTTATAACAAAAAATGCCTATCTAAAAACACAAAACTGAGGCATTATAACACAGTTATTAAGCCAGAATGTCTATATGGGGCAGAAACGCTCATTTTTAATAGAAAGAGAGACATCGAGGACATTGAAAAGAAGGAAAGAAAAATCATAAGAAAAATCCTAGGCCCCAAACAAATAAATACAACAACATACCGACATCGAGAAAACCAAGAAATCAAACAATACACAGATATACATAGCGATATGAGAAAAAGAAGACTTAAGTTTTACGGACACATAAAACGGATGAATCCAAATAGGCTAACTAGACAAATAGTCGAATTTTATGAAAATAGGAGTAGAGCTAAAGTAGAAATAATTAAATGGATTGCTGCAATTAAAGAGGACCTAAGATCAGCAAATATTACGAAAAGTGAAATTCAGGATAGAGGCTGTTTCAGATACAAGGTTGACGTTTGGAAGGTTGGCCAGAGAGAAAAATGTAGGAAGACTGGAACAACTTGGTCTGACGAAAGAAAAAAAGCTCATAGCGAAAGAATGAAATTAGTATGGGTGCAAAGGAAGGCTAACAACAACAAACGCCTCTAATTGTACTTCGCGTGGTCCACCCGGGCCCATACATGAATAATAATAATAATAATAATAATAATAATAATATATATATATATATATATATATATATATATATATATATATATATATATATATATATATATATATATATAATAATATATATAATATATATATATATATATATATATATATATATATATATATATATATATATATATATATATATATATATATATATATATATATATATATATATATATATATATATATATATAATACGCAAGGAGCTTGCGAGCGACAATTTCATTTGTTGAGTTTGAGTATGAAATATTTGTTTGAGTGGATGTCTGAGTAGAAAATATGCCCCATCATATTGATGATGTTCAAAAAACCAACTTTTATGTCAATTTAATTTTGTACGCATAAAAGTAGAGGTCTTTAGTGAGTATTTACTGATGGGGGATTTTTAAAATGTTTAACTGTTGTATACATGTCGTTGCATTTTTTCTGCAACTTAGACTTTAGTTAAAAACCACAAAACAAAACATGCCGCGAAATTTTAATCTGGATTTAATTTAGGCCGCTTTATATTATAATACTTATTAATTGAAATAGAAATCTTACTGAAATATGATAAAGTCCAAAATTATTATTCATTTATTTTTTGAAGTTCGGTGTAATGTTTTTAATACCTGGACTTATAGTTCTTTTTAAGATTGATTGACTATTGCTTTTATTTGCTTCGAAAAAGTTTTAGATACGTAATTATTAAGACTGACAAAAACTAAACATAAATATAACATATGCGACTCGTTTGACTGTAAAATCTTTTGTTGTTTTGTAAAACTTATTAATCAGTCGAAAAATAAACTGAAATTGGTAATGGCTATTTGAAAGCATTTGTAGTCAGTGATGATATCTAAGGTAAAAACTATCAAACAGAACAAGAATGGAACGACCACCTTGTAGAAAATAGAACGTGTTCCAAAATCGATTACGATTAGGTCACATAAAAACAAACCTGTCTCAGCATAAATATAACGGTGGTAAAAAAAGATTGTATTGCTGTTTCGATTTGCATTTTCCTCTTATAACTTTGCGTCTGTTATTTTGAAGTCCAGTCGGATATTTTAATATGATATTTCGAAGTAAATGAAAGTACTGAAAGTAGATATTGTTAGACCTAGTGAAAAAACAAGCTTTATTTAAATAGCAACACTTTCCAATATACATTTTAGTTTCTGCGATTTCCTAAGTATAGGGTTGTCCGGAAAGTTCGTAAGAATTATTCTTGAGAAAGAGAAATGCAGATAGTTTATGTAAATATTTATTAAATCTGTTATGTGATATCCATCATTATTTACAACTTTTCACCAATATACTAATATGTCTATAATGCCTTTCTGGCAAAAATTAGCATCTTTATTATCAAAATATTATTTTTCACCTACTCTTCCATTTTAAAAGATTTTCCATTTAAACTATTTTGAAGGGAGCGGAATACATTGGTAGTCGGAGGGTGCGATGTCTGGTGGATATTGAGGATGAGCCAAAACATTCCAATTGAAACTTTGGCTGGTCAACAATTTTGACCAGGTTTAGACTGAAATGTGTGGTCCTGCAATGTCATGCTGAATCACGACGCCTTCCCTCTTTGCTAATTCTAGCCATTTTTCTTCAATTTCTACTTTCAGCCGATCTAATGTTGAACAGAATAGGCCTATGTTGATGGTTTGGATGTGTGAAATATGCCCAAAGTGTAAGGGTCCCTTCCAATCCTACCAAATGCAAAGAATAATTTTCTTGGGCTTAAATGCAACTAAATATTTTGAGGTAAACGACCAAATAAAAAACTGGAATTTGTTACAACCAACCCTAGGGCTGGGGATGGTTGTAACATTGTAAATAAAAACAAAATTACTTTCATAATCACCATATTTATTTATAATCAGCATTTTAGGTTTTACATTAGTATCACAATTATCAAAAAAAACATTTCTAAGAAACATAACAATCTTCTAAAATAATCAACATTATTTAAAAATGAGATCTCAATCAGACAAACAATTATGGCGCACATAACTTATTTCGTTATTAGTGCAGTCTACATGAGCCCACAGCTGACATTCTAGACATTGTACCCAGTTTTCATTTGACCTGCTCTTTTGAAAAGGATTCCATACAAACTAAACAGAAACAATCTTTGCCGTCTGAATTATCACTATTCTTAGTTATTTTAGCATATTTTTTCTTCTTTTGTGTTTTTTTTTATAGTTTTTTTAACTGAAGGCCTTGGCTTTTTTGTCTCTTTAGCAGTCTGCAAAATGAGTTTCTTAACTTCTTTGGCTCTAAGCTTTCTCTCGTTTTGATCTTGAATTTCAAGCTTGTATGTAGTATCAGTCATTATTGCTGGTTTTCTGTCTTTTCTTTCCTCCCCATTATTCTGCTGGGTCCTGGGTCCTGCTTTTGGTAGGGGCTTAATTTTAAAGGGGCTAAACGATACCATCGTGACGTCCTGAACACTAGCTGAAGAGCTAGATGGGATATGAAAATTATCAGATGATGTCGATGAAATAGCCACATCTACTTCTGAAATAGTTGTTGATGACAAGACCATTATTGGTGGCAAAGTTGATTCAGGAGGCGGTACTTGGCAGTAATGGTGAAGCTACCAATGGTAGTGTTACTAATGGTGTTGGTGACCGTAACTCACACTCAGTCGAAATTGTTTGCATTCTTGATGATTATGAAGAGGGCATTGTATCAATCTGACGACATGTTGATGGAATCGGGTCTTGTAGTAGAACTGCAACATATTCTAACTGTCGATCAGTGACGGAGCTGGGCAAGAAGTCGACCTCTGTAAATACTCGTATATTCACGGGCCATATCTCTGTGCAAGCAAAACCTTCCTGTATATTTCAAGATGTTACGGAGATCGGAAAAGAGTCTCAGACTAGTACATATCGTCATAACTTTCTCGTATATCGTCATAACTTTCTCGTATATCGTCATAACTTTCTCGTATATCATCATAACTTTCCATTAACAGTTCCAACTGGCCATTGGGATGCATCACGGATAAAATTATCCTTAAAGCCTTTTCGTGGGAATATGAACATCGGAGGAATACTGTTTCTAACTGCAGTAGCTACTGTAACCAGCACGCGGCGTTCTGCAGATTCGTTCTTCCTGCTACAACTCTGTTTGGTTTTTGTACATTGGTTATGCCAGTTTCATCCATATTCCATATAGATGATGCAGTATAATTGTCTCGTCCTAGAATCTCAAAATAATGTTGGAAAAACAGTTCAAAATTTCTTTGATTGAAGCTCGTCGCTCGGATTACGATGCATAAACAATCTCAGCACATCAAACAGTCACCAGCACATTCATTCGACCTTCACGAGCTGGAAATTTCATTATTATATTTAATTGCTAATTGAAGTGCTATCTTTCGTACTTCTGTGGTTGTTAATCAGAAATTAATTTGAGAACAACAATGGAGTAAATACTCGGCCAGTATTTTTTCTTCCTCGTCGGTAAAAACTCTTCTTTTCGATACGTAGCCTACATTTGGAAGTCTTGTTGAACCTTCTTCAAGCATTTTTCTCCTATTTTGCACATATCTATATAAAGTTACATGGCACAGCTGATATAAATTCGCAGCGTCTCGAAATGGTACTTTTCTGAGAAGTAGTTCTTCTGCAGCCAAATCCATTATTTCTGCAGTAACTAAATCTCTACTGGTTGTTCGTTTATATATATTAGGCATTCTGGAATAAGAAAATAAATCTGTATTACTTTTAAATATAAAAAACTCAATAAAATATTCTTTGAGATATCGCGATAATGGGATGAAAGTAACAAGCTGAGAGCTTTCATTCCTATCTTAAAAAATTTTTCCGGATATAACAAGCACATGCCTATAACCTAAAAAACCGTTCAAAAAATACCGTTTCCAATGCCAAAATAGAAAGACGAATAGTTGTGCTATTTTACTGACACTTGGCAAGCAAGCTTAAACCTACCATAATAAAAACAAGCACAATTGAAAAAAGCGGTTAAAACTTACCTTGGAGGTATTTTTGCGGCACCGACTTACTACGTCCAGAACCTGACGGCCCAGCGCCGTGAGCGCAACTGACGTAAGGGGAAGTTCAAAATGGTGCAGCCAACATGATTCGTTCAGAATGAATTTTTTTAATAAGTAGATATTTCTGTAAGAAAATTATCACAATATTTACTTGCATTTAGGGATTATTAATCTGCTCAAAAAACCCGAAATATATTTATTTCACAAACTAGATACTTATATTAACCAATCACCACTTAAAAACATTCTTTACAAAACTTGCTTAAATGAGGTTTACTAAGACAGACTCATTAGCATGTACTCTCTCGTCTTCCTTATTATCATTCTCCCATATTTCTTATGTTTTGGGGGAATATTTCGCCTTGTTTTTTATTTAATTGTCCTAGGTCTTCTAGAAAATAAAATGTCGATGTGAAGGTAGCGAACTGTAAAGCTTATATTACCGCCATTTCTGGTAATGGTTTACCTTATGCTTCCCAAGAAAATGTTAAATCGCATGAACAAACAAACACTCCAGATTATATACGATCTCGTCCATTGATTCTGTGAAATGTGTTTTTTTTATCAGCTGGCTTTTTTGAGATCTATCAAATATTCTGTTAAGGAGATCACGGAGCAAAGGTGGTTTTGGTCCGTTCTGGGACGGAGATTTTGACCTGGAAGACCGGCATCGCGAATATAACCATTAACGTTATATGTTAATATAACGAATTAAATACAGGTACAAAATAAAAACATTCTCTATGTACTGGTATAGCGTTGCCCTCCTTTTGCGGGTGGTATATTCTCCTTTCAAGTATTATATTCAGACATTATAGAAGATTTTCCTTTTATTAAATCTATTACATGATGCAATTACATGTTACTTGTGACCAGTTTGGTTATCATGTTCTTCAACATTTACTTATTAAATGTTTTAACTGTTAATGTTAATTTATTAGCTTCATCGATATGTTTATTAATTGACAGCATGGAATGTTTTTTGACATTTTGTAATATTTTATACTATTCGAAAATTAAATAATATTAAATAATAGACAATCTTATGAAAAAATCATCAAATTACCTAAAACAAAATAATTAATAAATAACAACAAAGAAACGCATTCTATTTGTTTGTTCAAAAAACTATTTCAATTTCCGCAATATATGAAGCAAACGTATTCATTATTCTGAAAAAGGAGATTTTAAAATGGTTTAAAATTACAGCTTCTAAATTGAATTCAATTAACATAAAGAATGTCGGATACCAGGAGAATTAATATGGCCTTTTTATTTAATAGACGTCATTTTTGGAATTCTGTCGGCAAAGTTTTCCGGTTTTAGATAAAATCAATAATAGGCGCCGGAATTTTTAATTAAAGATTTGAGGTAAAGCAATTTATTAAACTTAAAAATACTGGCATACTGCTTATGTAGGTTCGTATAATAAAGTTTTCCGTATTAAGTTATATTATTTATTATACGAGGATATAGTCAATATAGAAGTCAAAAATCAGATACTTTTTCGATAGATGATGGTGCGATCGCAAATTGATTGTTTTTCTAAAAAGTAATTTTTAGTAGTGTTCCCCATATATATATATATATATATATATATATATATATATATATATATATATATATATATATATATATATATATATATATATATATATCTGAAAAAATCAGTTAGTTTTAATTTTTACCGTAATATTAAGTTAAAAATTGGTCTTAATATGGTACAGCTTTTATTACATGGCTAGAAAGGTAATTTAAAGAGGAATCATCCAGTGAAAACCCGAAATCGATATCTCTGACATGTCAAGAGATATTTCGATTTTTCTGAAAAAAATCAGTTATTATTTCACTACTACCTGCATTAAGTTAAAAAACTATTAACCTAATGTTTGCCTTCCTTCAAACTTTACGAAAAATCGAAATATCTCTTGACATGTCAGAGATATCGATTTCGCGTTTTTACTGGATGATTCCTCTTTAAATTACCTTTCTAACCATGTAATAAAAGCTGTACCATATTAAGACCAATTTTTAACTTAATATTACGGTAAAAATTAAAACTAACTGATTTTTTCAGAGAAAAATTCTCAGTTATAATTAGCAAACTGTCTCCTACAACTTTGTTTTATGACATTTTGTCGTAACTTCGCGAATAAATAAGTGGGGGGGAGTTTTACCTAGTTAGATAAAAAGTCGTCCAATGCCCGTTTGCCTAAACCGATTTTCCTCAATTTAGATTCATTTAAAAGGCAATTGCTGGAACAATCAGATAATCTGGGAGATAAATTATTTAGTTTATGGATGAAACCGCGAGGTGGCGTTACATTCAACAATAGTTTTTTTGAAGTTTTGTTCAGTTTTTACAAATGGAATGGTACAGCTTTTATTACATGGCTAGAAAGGTAATTTAAAGAGGAATCATCCAGTGAAAACCCGAAATCGATATCTCTGACATGTCAAGAGATATTTTGGTTTTTCTTAAAAAATCAGTTAGTTTTAATTTTTTACCGTAATATTAAGTTAAAAATTGGCCTTAATATTTAGGTCGCAATCGCAACCGCAACAATTTTATTTAAAAAATAAAATTATCTATTCAGTATCAATCATCATAAATGTTCTAATCCTGACCTTGATAATATTTTCTAATTTAATTACATAAGCGGAAAAAATGCCTTTCCCCAATTGTTGCATTTTCTCTTTTGTGATGCTTAAATACTACTTAACAGAATATTGAAATCAGTCATTAATAAATATACCTACTCTTTCTTTTAAACTAAATGAATGGATGAATGAAATTATGCGTTTTCGGGTTTCCAAATAAATGCATGCAATCCTTAGGTACATTACACAAAGAGTGTAAGAAGGCAACACTTCTCGCAGATGGTTTGAAACTTCTGGGATGCTTCGTTTCCAAATCGTTGGATAGGACGGGGTAGTTTATTTTCGTGGCCGGCGCGCTAACCGGATTTGACAGTCCTCGATTTTTACTTGTGGGGAAGACTAAAAGACCTTGTTTTTCAAACTCGTCCTACCACACGAGAAAACATGATTGAAAGAATTCAAAATTCAATAACCAGCATTTCAAGAGCGGACATTGAAGCTGCCGTTTTTAGTACTTGTCGAAAAATAAATCTTTGCATTTCTACGGATGGAAGGCATTTTGAACATTTAGAAAGGCGTTAAAGTTCAGATTCTGTTAATTATTAGACTGTTGTGCTGTTAATTTTATTTGACTGTTGTTATTATTATTATCTTCGTTGTTGGCCCGTTGGCCTTTAAACACACTCCAAATTAATATGGCACGAAGAATTTGGACCAGTCCTAAGCCTGGGTAAAGTGTGAAGAAAGGCAAACATTAGGTTAATATTTTTTTAACTTAATGCAGGTAGTAGTGAAATAATAACTGATTTTTTCAGAAAAACCGAAATATCTCTTGACATGTCAGAGATATCGATTTCGGGTTTTCACTGGATGATTCCTCTTTAAATTACCTTTCTAGCCATGTAATAAAAGCTGTACCATTCCATTTGAAAAAACTGAACAAAACTTCATAAAACTATTGTTGAATGTAACGCCACCTCGCTTTCACTTATAAACTAAATAATGTATCTCCCAGATTATCTGATTGTCCCAGCAATTGCATTTTAAATGAATCCAAATTGAGGAAAATCGGTTTAGGCAAACGGACATTAGACGACTTTTTATCTAAATAGGTAAAACTCCCCACCCACTTCTTTATTCGCGAAGTTACGACAAAATGTCATAAAACAAAGTTGTAGGAGACAGTTTGCTAATTATAACTGAGAATTTTTCTTACTCGGTTAACACTGAAAATACACAAAAAAATTATTTTTAAAAATGTTTAGCTCGTCACGCCCTCTTGCGGTCGTTTTAGAAGCTTAAAAATATTTTTGGTGAATTTCTCATGATCATTTTTAGTACAATTTTTTTCCCCAAAGCTGTGGCATACATAGTTTTCAAGATACGGCCGCAATCCATCCTTAATGGGATATATATATATATATATATATATATATATATATATATATAATATATATATATATATATATATATATATATATAATTTATATATACATATATATATATATATATATATATATATATATATATATATATATATATATATATATATATATATATATATGTATATATATATATATATATATGTATATATATATATATATATATATATATATATATATATATATATATATATATATATATATATATATATATATATATATATATATATATATGGGGAACACTACTAAAAATTACTTTTTAGAAAAACAATCAATTTGCGATCGCACCATCATCTATCGAAAAAGTATCTGATTTTTGACTTCTATATTGACTATATCCTCGTATAATAAATAATATAACTTAATACGGAAAACTTTCTTTCTTTTCTTTCTTTTATATATATATATATATATATATATATATATATATATATATATATATATATATATATATATATATATATATATATATATATATATATATATATATATATATATATATATATATATATATATATATATATGTATATATATATATATATATATATATATATATATATATATATATATATATATATATATATATATATATATATATATATATATATGTATATATAAATTAAAAAGCTAAGGAAGTTCACCTATGCTCCACGTCGTGCTTTGCCACTCCTTCATCCGCCATCCAAAGCGCCAGCGTCTCCCAAGACCGGTTTCTGGCCTTAAGCCGTCTTCAGATGGGCTCAAGCTGGACACCTGAAAAGCGAATGAAGGAACGACTAAAGCCATGACCATTTAAATAGGCTATGTCGAATGGAGGCTGCAATCACATGCAGCCACGCCATCCTGCTATAAACGGTTGCAGCAATCAGAATGTGCGAAACCGTTCGCGACTCGTCTAACCTCGGGTAAGTACCAAGTATGATCGAAAGATTGTGAACTGGAATCATAGCGAATGGCGATTTAATAACTTAATCGATCCTTGTTTTATAGGACTTTTTTCCTTCAAATGATGTGAGGAATCGTTGGTTAAATTTGACAAATAGTATATATATACAAGGTGTCCCAATACTCAACGTCAAGCGGGTGCCGGGCGAAGGCCAGTTTATACCAGTTCTTGCAAAAATAAGAAAAAATCTGACACTTTGTTAAGTTATAATACGCATATTTTTGAAAATCTTGAAATTCGACACCGTAGGCTATATCTTTAGGTACTGCGTTCACAAATTTCCCAATTTTTTAGTGTTATTTTTTATAACGTGGTCCTAAGCAACCATGCTATTAATCGCAATCACAAATCAAACAATGAACGTTGTTAATTTAGTGAAAAAAATGTTTCATTGAGTCGTGGTTTAAAAAATGATGTCAGCTAACTTTGACAGTTTATCTTTTAAAAAATACATATTACACTGCCCTGGGCAAGTTATTTACATTTAGTCAAGATTTCAAATTGGTACAATTGGCACTTTTCTTTCTACAAGAAATTATTATTTATTTTTTTGCAAAAGGAACACATTTCAAAAACTTATACCACGATAAAAAATACTTTTCGATGCTCAAAGATTGACTTCACCAGTGTAATTGAGGTAGACAGATGTGATAGAGTGAGATAGATAGTGACGCATTCGACGACGAATTAGAGAGAGACAGATTGACATTCAACTTTAAGATGGCCCATTTAGTGAATATTTCAAAATGATACAATTGGCATTTTTCTTTCCACAAAAAATATTATTGCCCTTTTCTGCAAAAGAACCTTATTTCGAAAAACTCAACAAAGGCAATGTGGGTGAGTCCGTGTAAAACTATCGGAACATGAACTAGGACTGGCGATACTTTTTAAAAAGTGTCACTCCTTTTGCTTGCCGACGACGTTTAAAATAAAATCCTGAAAATAAAACAAGTTGTACATGGCCACCATTTGGAAAACTTTGTACCGTGTCTGATTATTTTAAAATCGATTTCGGTTATGTCAAAGTAAAAACCAACTTACCTCCGGACCAGAATTACAGCCATAAAGACAACGGGCTTATTACCTTAGTGATTTTCATTACCTTGTCGGATATCTTAATAATATATTTGTCTTTAAGTAGACGAAAAGATTGAAAATAATTTCGTTTTATAAAATAAAAAATAAGCTTTATTTAAATAAACCTAGGGCTAATGATTTTACTTGAAATTTGAGGGACTAATTCTTTTTAGGCTGATTTATTTGATTTAGTCACAACCAAATATGCGTTTGTTAATATTTCAAATATTAATTTACATATTTATATATTAAACTGACATTCGAACTCGGAATCGTTCATAATCATGTGAGTCACTAACCCACTAGACTATTTGGACACCCACATTGTTTAAGCTGAAACAGTACTAAATGAGCAACATTTTCTATATATTCTAATTATTTAATTATTTAATATATATATTATATATGGGGCAGTGTGAGACAGTTGCCTTTATATATACGTGATTTTAAATTCTTCCAATTATAGAGCTCATACATGGGAAGTTCAGTAAACCAAGAAGGCATTGAGACATCGCCAAATCGAGGAATTGTTTGAGTTGGTTGCTGATTTGATTGTTGAATTGTAGCTTGAACATCATTCATGGAAGCTCTGGCCGCATGAGAAATGGTCCCACCTTGTTGAAAATACACAGCCCTTCTGTTAATTCCTAATTTCCAAAATTCTGATTTAAAGAAGTTTGCAAACATCGTTACGTAGCAAGCTGAATTAACAGCTTCTATGGCTGTACTTTCTTCGAAAAGAAAGGTTCCGGAAATTACACAGTTGCCAATACGATACCAAACCGATATTGTTTTGGACTGTAGTAGTTTGTCTTTGGTGCAATTCACGGAGAATTTGAGATGCTTAAAATTGGTTTAATTAAAGTTTTTTATTAACTACCCCTTTGAAATCAGATTAAACAATTTATTGGAAATCATTGTTTTAGCAAATGTGAGGATTTGTTTACAGCCCCCTTTACTAAAGTCTTACCTACTTCTACTAAACTCTTACCTACTTAGTCCCCCTTACTTATCTAAACTCTTAAACAATCATTAATTTATACAAGTAAAAACCCATATCGTTATTCAAAATATGCTTTACAGTGCTCTTACTCATCTCCAATTCAGAAGAGTGCCGTCCAGCACTAAGTGGCTTTGTTTTCAGCTACAAGTTCAGCTACCCCTCTGAGAATGATGTTGCGACTGCGGATCTCATCATAATGTCCGAAAATAGATTAATATATTAATAATCTAGTTAAATATAAGAAATAATATACCGTTCTTCTGCATTTTGAACCTTGCTCCCATTTGTTACTAGATAGTCTGTTCCACATTATAGTTACTATGTTAAGGCAAGAATTACTTACTTCCATAGGCAATTGCATCCCATACTACAACGCCTAGTGTTCGGTCTACATGCATGTCAATATTAATCTGAGGTTGACTGTTTTCTCCACGTTTGCTTCCATGATGACTAAAGTGTTCTTTCGTCATCATATTCATTTAAAAATAATCGAGATTCTTTACTGAAGACGACTTGATGTCATTCCACTTTGCTATCGCTGTCAAAGGGATTCTGAGGTTAAATGTTGCACAATATTGAGTAGATAAGATTCCACATTCACCTCTTATTTGCCCTACTCTCGACTTATTCACCCTAGTGCTATACACAATTCGGGCACTTAGAAGTTGGGTTTTGTTCTGCTAGCCGCTCATCAACCACATATCGAGTTGTCGAAAATCAATTTCTGATAGCAGTATGCTAGTTTCCGACTTTGAGTATTATAAAACTACATTTAACAACATCTCATTACAGTGGTCTGATTTCAGTTAGTTTCGTTAGAGATTTCACAAACTGAAAATTTCTCCCTTATACACCAACAATTTAACGTATTTCAGGCCTTTTAACATTAGTAAAACTATCCAGAAAACTGTTAAAAAACAAAAAGAAGAACATAAAAAAGACTTTTCTAAATTGATAGATCGCTTTCAGGATAAATGTTAATATTAGTGTAAATCCATTAATTTTTTTGGCTTTAAACCTGACTGACCTGACCCAAACATAATTTCAAGATTAGAGTTGTCCCAAAAGTATTCCCCATTTGTTAACATGAAATAAAAAATTTGTATTGCATTGAAATGCCTTTATTTGGTATACTGTATTTGTTTAGCCGTTACTTGGTTGATGGTTTTGAGCTTAGCGATCCATAAAAAGTGTATAAAGTTTTATGTATTTTCAATTTTAAATGATATTTGCAATTGTTTCTACACCTTGAGTATTCTGATGATGGTTGGCAAGTATCATTCCCCATGTACCTTTATTAAGTACACAAATTATTGATCAGGCTTGTAGGTTCCACAAAACTCTGTAGATCACTAGTTACAATTAATTTTTGATTCTATTGTCGTGAACAATCTTTCAGATTAATCAAAATATTCAATGTATATTTAATTATATAAATAGATAGTAGTCCAAATTGAACTCCGCATTTAAATTGGAAATAAAACGATCTGTTATTGACTTCATGATTGGACTTTTATTAAATATTGAAGTAAAAAAATTCTGATTAAATATGCAAACTTATGTCAGACAAATAGCCACCTTGGTTTCGGCTGCAAATCTTTGTTCTTTTCTGTTACAATGTCGCACAATCTCTGATTAATTTTATAGGTAATATATCGGATCACCCGTTCGTAGTTTACTGGGATAGTCTTTGAATTTCAGATAAATCCACAAAGAAAAGTTATACGGTGGTAAGTTACAAGATCTTGCTGGCCAATTGCTTTATTCGCTGAAGAGAGCTTCTCGAAATGTTTAATTGTTCTGTATGATACCAATTCGATGTTTTTTGCAACAACACTTTCATTAACCATGGCAGTATTCTGTTCTTGTTCCACGATTATACTAGCGAGGTCTTGCATCTATTACCGATCAAGTTTCATCATATTTTTTAATCCATTTTCGGACAGTTCCACAAAGTTTTCGTACCATCTTTGCAGATTTATTTGTAAAAAACGAATTTATAATGCGTTTTCACAATGACCATTTTCACAATAATACTGTTTCTTTGTCTAGCGTTGCAGACTTTCTAATCGTAAGAATCATAGCTTATATTTGTCCAATGATTGGTGTTATCTACTGCAAAACAAAAAATAGCGCGAAATTTAAATGTTATGTTCAATTTGAGTCACCCATTCATCAGTTCCTACAATTTGAAAATCATACACAAACAACCAAGAGAAATGCTGATTTACCGCTCAACAAAAGTGAATTTAAAAATACCAGAAACAAAGTACTTATTGTGAACCCACAACAGTAATTCTGTAAATTTTCTAACAAGTGCCAATAACAGTTCTAACAATATAATGTATTTTAACGCAAAATCATTTTTGTCATACTCTAATATTTGAATAACCCAATTTAATTGATTTAGTTAAAACATCAGAAATGTTTAAATTTTTTAAACAAAACGTCAACCTAAAATATTCGATTTATGCGTCTGTAGAAGTTTTCAACATGCAGTTATACCAAGAGTGCCGCTTAAGTTCAATCGAAAAATAAACTGACGACGTCTTTTCATTTAAATGCCTTTAAATTCAAATAAGAATCGAACAGCCACCATATGGAACACCCTGTGCCGTGCTCGATTACCCAGAAATCGATTTGGGTTAGGTCAGAGCAGAACCGACTTGCCTCACGACAAGTGTTCCAGTCATAAAGACAACGATTTTATTGCTGTACCGATTTACATTACCCTGTTGCAATTTCGTGTCGCCCATTCATCGTAATTCCTAGCCGAATCTCTTAATATAGTTTTCGTCTTGAAGCATATACTAAAAATAAAATTTATTCGAAATAAGGAAAAAATCAGTATTTATTAAAATAATTTAAATTTTTAAAGACGAATTATGATATATTTACCTCATTTTATTTATCCCTCCTTGGTTCTTCCTATGCCAAACATATTTCTCATTAGCTTTGTTACAATTGACTTGTTTGTTTTTTTTTTTAACTAGTTTAGAGTTCATATTCTCTAAGTTGGTAGTAGATGATGTAAAGCGATGTAAAGGAGGATAAACCTATAGAAGCAGTATAGGACGATTTCAAAAACGCTGTATGGCTGCAAGTGAAGGAGCGATTGGTTAGGTGTTGTGTGGTTATAATAATACAGATTTAATAACTACTTACTGTAATAATAAATACTCAAAAATAAATACAAAAATGCTACTCTTAGGCAAATATAAAAGCATTAAAAATGCAGCGTGCAAAGGGGAAACTTAAACCAAAAATCAAAGGTTCCAAGAGTAACTGGTGGTTGTCAAAGGTAATGAAAATGTAGGAATATGTAGATATACATGAAACATCTTCTTATGCATTAAAGGTATCTTTGGACCACAAATAAACAATATTGCACGGAAGTGCTGATGCAAGGGGTACAATCACTACCTTAGGGGGTATAAGAGACAGATGGAAGGAGCATTTCGAAAACTTGGTGAACGGTAACTCAACGGCTGCTGAAAGAGTTTTGGAGCTCATCCTTAGAAGATCTACGGTTATGAGCATGGACGAAGAGCCCACCATAGACGAGGTAGAAATGGCAATCCGGAAGTTAAAAACCACATGCATGGATGGAATACTGGTGGAGATATACAAAACTGGCGGCAATATGATTATACACAAACTCCACGAAATAATCTGCCTATGCTGGAGAAAGCAGGAAATACTATCGGACTTTAGAGATGCTTGAATTATACCTATTTTTAAAACACGAAATAAGCATAGAACTAGAAATAAATTTAAAAATAGAACTGACTTCCAACTGTCGAGGTATATAATTGCTATTTGCTGAGAATTTGCTGACATTCAAAAGAAATATTCTGATTAGTTATACTAAATAGACTGGTATTATTGAACCAATGCTGCCGAAGAATCAGTGAGGATTCAGAGCAGGTCTTGGAACAGCAGATACCATATTTTCCCAATGCCAGATCTATGAAAAATGCCGGAGACAAAAGGAAAGCATTTTCGTGGCCTTTGTGGGTCTGAAAAAGGCGTTTGACTTCGTTCACAGAAAAATAATGCGGAAGCTGTTCGACATCGTAAAATACACGACTAGGCTGGTGCATATGACTACACTTCTTCACATTAACATAAATGCAATAGTTCTGACACAAATGGGCGAAATGACTGTGGGATTGTTTTAGTGGGACTGTGGGATTGTTGTGAGATTGACGTTAGTTAGTGAGGTCTAAGATGCGTTTGGACTTAAAATTAATGAACAAAAGACGAAAATATTGCAACAAACTGCTCATAATAATGATAGAGATACAGCTGATATTGTTCTGAATGGTCTTAAATGTCCAGCATGCTTAAGACCATGCATATATAAACTGGGCTATTTGAGTCACTATAAAACCAATAATTCTTCAGCAATGGCTCAGCAAAATTAATAGTCTTGGCTGATGTCATACTTGTATCGAGTTGACAACCATTAATGGTTAATGTACTTGGTTATTTTCATATAGATGTGCCGGTTCGTACAGAATCGTATAGATTCATGGTTTAAAATCAACACATTTTTTAAATCTAAATTATATTAGCCTAAAAAAATGCATTTCAACAAAAGCCCACAATCATAGCGATAAATGTGAGTGAAAAAATACATTATTGATAATTTAAGTATTTCTCATATTTATAATGAATGCTATTGGTATATATGTAATATTTTTCAGTGATTTACTTTTATTGGATCACCAGTTCCATTTAATTATCTTTAAAAAGTTTTTGCTTTTATTTTTATTTATTTTTTTTTATTAAGTAATTATTTTAGTTTTTTTTTTAATTGTGCTTTTCTACAATGAGTTATTTTAATGTGATTTATTTGAATGTAATATTTTTGAGTAAAAAATTAGCAATATCATTAAATTAATTATTTTAATTGACACTGTAGCCATTATAACACATTTAAAGTAAGTAATTAAGAGTCTGATTCACTCTTCTCTTCTAGGTTTATGAATAAGGTTGTTTTACAAACTTAATTGTCACTTTCTTCATAGTCGGCACTAGAATGTCACAGTGACACGATTAGGAATATACCAAAGGATATAGCAAATTTCTCGTTAAATTTTTCATTGAAAATTTAAAAATTTGTCTGTTGGTTTCAATGTACAAGGTGTCCGCTAATTAATACTACACACGTAAAACTGCAGATTTTTGAGTAAAAATATTCCCATTTAACCCAACTTACCTTAGTCCAAAAGTTAATACTAACCAAGTTACAGGGTGTTATAATTAGTTATAATTTTATTTTCAATTTTCGTCAAGAACATTTTTAAATAGTATCTCTCTTAACGAAATCTGGTAGTGGGGTGTGTTTTAAAAAGTAAAGTTTTGGGGTTAGAGGCGCATCAGCAACTGAGAAGGCTATTTAGCGACTGGACCGACAGCTTAACGTGGGTTCCGAACCACGGTCATCAGCTACCGAAAACCCCGGTCAGCACCCCCTCGGGCTATCAACCCTTGGTTTTATGCTTAACTGAAAGTATCTCGAGAAGCCTACCGACTGGCGAATGACCAACGTAGAAAACCTCTCAGAAGGCATCCGGCCTTACCCAGCCTCGAACTGGCGTGACTGAGGGGTGATTCCTTGTCAGATTTTACACTCTTACCTAGAAACATTCACAAGAATTTTAGAAAAACTTTTTTGCCTAGTACGGGATTCGAACCCGCTCCACATTAACTGCCGTAACGGAAGGCTGACGCCTTAGACACCACAGCTACTGTGGTTCTTGGTGTGTTTTAAGATAAGACTTTTAAATTTCCGAAAATTTTTATGTAGATTATAGAGGGCGCTGTCTGCGACACTTTTCAACGTTTGAAAAGCCTCGACTTTTTTGCGCCTTATTGTATTCGCATTTTTAATGAAAATATTATTTTGTTCGCCTAGAAGTATTAATAAAAAAGGATGTCTCTTTTCGACAATAAATTTTTGAAGTGATTTCCATTCACCTCAATACATTTCAATACCTGTTTACTGAACGACCGTCTGATTTTAATTAATAACTATTTGTTTCGAAACGATTCCACAGCATTTTCAATTGTATGCCATAATTCTTCTCGAGTATTCGCTACTTTTTCATACACTAATGATTTCATATATCCCCAGATATAAAAATCAAGTGGATTGAATTCGGGACTCCAAGGAGGCTAAAACATCTGACTCCCAAACACACCGGTATTCAGGTAGTCTCTGACAGGTCTAAAAAAGTGTGCCGGGGCTCCATCCTGCATGAACAACATGTTTCGTCTTAGTTCTAGGGGAAACTTATCTAAATATTCGGGTAACTGAGTTTGAAGAAAATTAAGATACAGTTCGCCGTGTAAATTAGGTGGTAATTCGAATAGACCCAATATATAATCACCAATAAGACCGCACCAAACATTAATTTTAAATTCGTGTTTGAAATGCCGTTCGGATTACTAAGTATGCATTTTCTAAATCCCACTCATGTTTATTTCTAAAACTGAATACACCTCTACGTGTAAATGTTGCTTCGTCTGTAAGCAATATTTTTTTAAAAACATGTGGTCGGCCTTTAGCTGGTTACGACAGGAATGGGTAAATTCCTGTCTGGCTGGCAAATCAGCTTTCAGTAGATTCTGCACAGGCGTGAAGTGAAACGGGTACAGTCCCTCCTCGTAAAAAAAATTGCAAACGGTGGACTTGCCCACATCAACTCCCAGAGCAATGCGTCTTGTGCTTACTTCAGAGTTTTCGCTTATGCGAACCACAATTTCTTCTTCCTGGTCGGTGGTTATAGTCTTTGGACGACCTGCGGAATCTCGTTTCAGATGGAAAGAAGCTATTTTAACCACTTTGTGGTAAATATTTTTGAAAATCTTAAAATCCTACTACCAGATTTCGTTCAAAAAAAATAGTTTTCATCTTGGTTACTATTAACTTTTGGACTAAAGTAAGTTGGGTTAAATCGCAATATTTTTACCTAAATAATCTACAGTTTTGTTGTGTACCATTAATTTGGGGACATCCTATATATGCATAGGCAGATCTAAGCTGGGGTATTTGAACCATCATAAAACCTATAATTCTTCAACAATAACTCAGCAAAATTAATAGGCATGGCTGAGGTCATTCTCAATATTATAATAGATGACGCTGCGATTGCAAAGGCGATTGCATTTCCGAAAAGTAATATCCTTTTTGGTAATAATCCATGAATTTCAAGCTGATATGACACAATATTCGAAAGCGGATAAGTTCGATATTTTTGCTCTTATTGGAAAAAGGGAGTTTCCAACAAATGGCGAGTTAACTAACATATTAAATACTTCTTTTTGCATAGAAAAACCATCGCACAAACCGATGAAATGTTGAAAAAGGATTATGGGGACGCTGCTGCTTCACATTTCATGGTTTATAAGCGATTTATGAGACTTCGCGCTTAGCATGAATCAATGATATCGCGTTGGCTGATCACAGAGCGAAGGCGATTTATAATTGTTCATGAAACTCGAATTTATCACTACATATAAAAAAACGAAGAAATAGCCCAAATAGTGGATTTTATCTGGCAAACCTGCCTCGAAGAAGGTGAAACTTCCATCGGACGGAAAAGTCATGGCAACTGTTTTCTGGAATTCGCTAGTTGAAAAGAAATTCACATTAAATAAACAGAATATAGCCGAAACCGAGGACTGTTTTGCAGAATTCAACAAGTGCTTTTTGAAAGACATAAAAAAGTTGGAAAACTATCTGGCGAAGTGTATCGAGCTAAAAAGGAACTAGGCTGAAAAATAAATCGATTTTCTATCAAAAAAACTATATTTTATTTAAAGTCTATTTTTAGCTTTCAACTTTTTTTATACAACCATGGTATATCAACAATTTATTATCCATGCATAATTAGGAGTTACGATTCATGATCATTATTTATATGTCACATATTTTTTTATCCAGGAATCCTAACTGTTGAGGTTTGGTCCATATATATTTGGAGATACTAAGTTATTCCAAGATACTAAGTTATTTGAGATGATTTTTGATGCGCAGTAAATTATTGTTGTCTTAGTTTTCTAGTTTACTCGGATGATTCTGTAATTGCTGAGAGACTAAATTTGAAATTTGATTGATGCCATAATAACAGTGCGGTTAGTAATGAATAAGTGTAGGGTCTATGATAGGTGTCCACTAAGCTACCTATCTTGAAGGACATAGAGTGAATTGTATATAGGGAACTGTAATCGCTGGGTTGTTCACTAGAAAATATTTATGTTTTAGATATTATTCTAATATCATGATTATTGAATGAGGTAGATGTGATTTAAACTTAAGACCCCCAGACAGGCTTTCTTGTAAACTTAACAAATACATAAATATGTCGCTAAACAGTAACTTTTACAATACACACGACATATTTGCTCGTATGTACCATTATGATACTTAAAGTTAAACTGTAATATTGTAATATCATGTTCATTTCTGTCATAATAGGTGCCATTCTTTTTAGGAAAAACTTCTCGAGGATGTTGATTGGGTGGTTTGACGTAATTTTACTGCAGTCCTTATCTCAGTTTAATATTGGTATTTTCTGAACCATTTTCCACTGCAAAACAAAGTATTCAAGCCTTAGCATGGTATTAAATATATACAAAATTAACTTGATTCACTTTTTGGGTAATTTTTACAGTACTAAATCTACGAAGAGGTTGTAACCTGGATGCTTTTTGATATTTAGTTTAGCGAGGTTCACTTTAATTTCTGTTGTCGTAAAGTTTTTGATAGATTTATCTCATATGGTGCACGTAGAATATTATGAATGTGGTTTTCATCTTCAACGGAAAGATCTATGCGATAAAAAAAGTTTTCCAATAAGAATGTCAGAATTTTGAAACGTAATAGTGGCAACAGTGTTTAAAATGTAAATATCACTCATAGACAGCTGTGTTCAGTAAATTGGGTCAATTTACCATGGAAATATACACGATTCAGAAGTGTGTAGAAATTATTTCAGTCTACCATCAACATCAATAGGCATCAATAGGCCGACATGATTTTTGTAACATTGACCAGAATGCTCTTTTTGCGTTTAATTTAGGTCGTTATTAAAACAGCTTTTCACAAAAATGGCTTAATATGTCTCATTTCCAAGTACCGGCTTCTCATTTATATCATAGGCTCATTGAAATTATTTGTACCTGACTCGACAATACCTGACTAATTGGACAATATAGGAATTACTACAATGCCGTAGAGGGGGTATTTCCACAGTATTCTACGAACCTTTAAAGACAGTGTTATTGTTTTCTATAGTTTGTTTCTGTCTCGTTTACAGTAGTCAAGTGTTTAATGGACTTTACATAAAATGGCAAGTTATAGTCGTCGATTTTGCAAAAATTCAGTAGATAAGTTTTGTTATATATGCGGACGATTTATTTTAAAGTCACAAGCTCGATCTATATCCGAATATCTGAGGAAGCCAAAAAAACATATTTTATATTTTAAGTACCAAAATGGAGATCAAGATAAAAGTTGGGCTCCTCATATTTGCTGTGTGAGTTGTCATGTAAATTTAGTGTAGTGTATGTATTGCCAGAAAAATTCTATGCCGTTTGCTCTTCCTATGGTGTGAAGAGAACCTACTGACCATGTAAGTAATAACCAATCAACGTCAATGTAAGTGATAACAAAAATAAGGCATATTTATTGGACCTCAAATAAGGAAGCTTCTAGGTGATTTCCGTTTTCAAGAAAAATTAAATGAAGGAATTTGCAGTTCGAAGTGTTTTGTAAGTGTAGTGAAATGATTTCTAGACAACAAGAAAGATGAAAACTATAAAAACCTATGAAATACTAATGTGCCATCGCATTTTTACACTCGCATTTAGTTTTTTTTGAAAATTTGGGTGTAGTGAGCGATGAACAAGGAGAAAGGTTTCACCAGGACATCAAGACGATAGAAGCAAGATACCAGGGACGCTGGAAACCGATCTATGTTGGGCAACTATTGCTGATTTATAAAAAGAGATGATGCTACCGGATTCAAGAGGAAAAAGTGTAGGTTTTTGTCGCTGTATGACAGCTCATGTAATATATGCTTTATTCATATAATCTTCAGTAATGTCTTTAAATAGATTTAATACGTTTTACATGTTTATATTAAATAAATATTAGATTGTATAAATTCATCATCGTCTTTTTTTCCTACTATCCCGTAACAAAAAAAATTGTACGTATTAAAGTAATTAGATTATCAATTTCGGATTTAGGACTACAAAATACTTCATATTTTCAATGTTACTTCAAAAAAGTTTAAATTTGTTGAACAAATATAACTGCAAGATTTCGGCCGATGAAAATCTTCAAGGAGTTAACTCTTCATCCTCAAAAAGGCGCGGTTTGGTGCGGTTTTTGAGAATATGTATGAGATCAGTATATCTTTGGCATGAATTGATAAATGAGGATATAAGCTTGTTGTAATGTTTTATGTCAAAAAAATGGTGTAGTTTATCATACATCTGGTCAAACAATCTATTTATTACAAAAAAACTTTTCTGGACTCGTTATTTCGCGAAATGGTAATGCCAAGTGACAACAAAGATCGTGCGATCTCACGCCTTGGATTATTTTTGTGGGGTTACGTTACAGCTCTGGTTTATAGAAGTAAAATCCAAATAATTGTTGATCTTAAACGAAACATTCAGCCCGCCATTGAAAATGTACCTCGCGATATACGTGAAACAGTAATCGAAAATTGGGTATCCAGAATGCAGTTTCTGAATTATGTGCCTATCAGTAATATAAATAGGCTATTAGCGAGGTCGAAGATATTTTTCGTCATTTATATTATTATTAGCACTTAAATTGTTAGTTAATTAGTTAATTAAAAACTTTAACCAATAACACTAATTATATGCAGTCTTTCACCTAAATATAAATAACATCAATTCCAATCTAATTCAACGAAATTATTGTTGGTCATATTCATATCGAAAGCACGCTCTTTATAACATCCATTTTCTACATTTGTAAATTTAACTAATACAGAAAGTCAGAAGTATTAGAATCAGTATTGAGGGACACAAAAGGCAAATACAAAATGCCAATTTACCCAACTGTAACAAGTTTTTAACATGTAGTTACAATAATAGTACCAGGGCGCATCCTATAGAGGGATAAAATGAGCTTGGAGATGCTCTCTTATTTAAATGCCTTTCAATTCAAGCCAGAATCAAATAGCCACTGTACGGAGTACCTTGTGATGTGGCCGATTAACTCGAGATCGATTTTGGTTAGGTTAGAGGAAAATCGACTTGCCTCAGGACAAGTGTTGCCATAATAAATACAACGATTTTATTAGTGTATCGATTTTTAAGTTATCCTTGTAATTTCGAATCGCCCATTCATAATAAAACTGAGTCAAATTTCTTAATATAGTTTTCATATTGAACCAATTCAAATAGAACGTTTTATTAAAATAAAATGTATGTATTTATTATAGAGCTTATAATAAACTAGTTTGTTTATATTTTAATTTAACTAAAATGTTATAATTTCTTATTGGCTTTGCTTATATTTAGTAGTTTGAAGGTTCATTAGTTGAATACCTGTCTTTAATTTAAATGCCCACCTTTTGGAATATTATCTGCAGATCTGCAAATGATATTATCTGCAAATCTAAGGTGACTTAAGTATGCACCATTTATCTTTATTCCATCCCGTTTCCAATCCAGATTGCGGAATACCTCTTCAAGGCAGGCTGAGAAAAGAAAAGGTGAAATCACATAAGTTATTTTAGCATCTCTTTTCGAAGTTGGAGTTGTATGTTCTTCAAAAGGTTTTTTATTATTACGGGATATCATGCTTATTTGACAATAGTCAAGTCGAGAGACAAACTTTATATTTGAAAATAAATGTTTCCTGCGGACCATTAACCATAGCAAACCTGATTACTGATGATGTAGTGGTGTGATTAAGTATCTGATTATGTACATTTAATTTTCTTCATTTACAAAAAAAAACATTTTCCACAGAATGGCCGTTTTTATGGTAACTAGTGAATTCATTGTTAAGAAGAAAAATAAATAAAGCGTGCAAATTATAAACTAAATTAGCTCTAAAGAAACTCCTTGTTGAACGGCCTTATTTTAGATCATACTCATTTTCATCATTTTGGTTAAAATTTAAATTCAGCGTTACTTCCGGAGGAGTGTGGACACTTTCGATTACATACTGAACGCTATAAGTGGAATTATTACTCATTATGATATGTCACCTAGAATACATTTTCCCATTCTCTTGACTCAATGACTTGACAAGCCGCACCGTTTCGTTTTGTAAATTTGTCATCGATGTCTTATAGTCTTTACCCTTTGGTTTCCCTTCGGGGAACAGTAAATTAACTGAATAAATGGGAATCTAGTGAAATACTATCACAATTATTGTCATCATTCACGTTGCTGGCTTCGAAGGTGAAAGTGTTTTGCTCTGTATCTGCCAACTGCTCAGATTCAGATTGATAACTAACCAAGCCTAAATTTATTTACATTGCTACCAAAACCATGAATTACAAATCATACTAAAATTAAATTACACCTACTATTCATAATAAACAAATTTCCTTAACTGTGTTTTTTAGTTGTAGTGGATTATTTGGTTTATTATGACATTGAAATGTTTTTATATATATATATATATTTTTAACGCCTGATTTTAATATCTGATAATTTGTTCTATTACTGACGACAAGACGTTTAGGTCTTTGCGGATGACAAAATTAAACACATACTTAGAAGAGTTAACTAGCATATGAAGAGTTAACTGGCATGTGCATGAGCACCTGCGTTTATAACGTCTATGTAAAATTTGCTTGACCTTGTATAACAATAAACGTTTTCAAGCTGTATATTCAATTACATTGTTTCCTTTTTGCGATAAGGTGTATTGTGTTCAGTTTTCGCTCGCTTGTAGTTTTTCATATTTTTTTCCACTGAATAATTTGAATTATTTTTTCATCTGTTCTTATTGGTGTTGATTAGTTATTTATTAGGATTTCAAAATTCTTGTAGGCCAATGGTTTATTTTCCTTTTACTACTTTCTTTTTTTTATTTTTAAATTTGCTTTTAGGCTTAGTCTTTACTGTGTTTCGTTTTTTGAACATAACTTTTTATGTTTCATTATCACTTTCATTATTTTTTTGTACTTTATTTAAATCGTTGATTGAAGGCTAGTAGAGAATAGTGGGCGAAATGCAAACATAGTGCTGGAAATTAAAATTACGTTGATGATGTCCCTAATAATTGTTGTTGCGGTATACGCAATGCTATACAGGTGATTGGAATTATAAATCTCATATTTAAGATATTTTTTCAGACTCTTGAAGAATGTGTTTCAGAATTATATTAATCTTATTACAGTGTAAGTAGTGCCTAATCTCTAATACGTGCTCTCATGACCCATTTATATTCCACATTCATAATTTCAATAACTGAACTATTAGATCGAATTATTAAGTAATGAAAAGATTAAGTTTATTATTATCCCCATTTGTCTTACTAATTACTCCAATATTAGTTCTAAAGAAGTAATACGATTCATCGTTGTTTATTGCTGTTATTATATCCATCGGATTGCTTATGTTTTGTTACGTATACATTAATAACTTTTGCTTTTGGATCGATATATTTATTAATGACATCCTTTATAGTCTCTTGATTAATTTGAATTTGAGGATATATTTTTTGTTAAATCGACTTGTGTATGATGCAGTCCTCAGGATTACCATGAGCGTCTTGTCAACTATTTGTGGTTAATTTAGTCATACCATGCTTAATATATGTCGGGCTTGCGTGGCAAAAGACAATTTGACACATTTGATACATTTGGGAATTAATACAGAGTGAATTATTAAAATCTGTACAATTTTCAATTCAAAATTTGACCATTTTGCTAGGTCGCATTCGTTACTTTTCTAAGCCAGAAACATGTAGTAGAGGTGCATATCCTAAAACTGAAATATAACCTCAACATAACCTCAACGATCAAATTCGCTTTTTTAGTTGCCCGAAATCGACGATTTACGATATTGTGGCGAAGTATACGACTTTGGTGATATCCTAAGAAGGCTTCGCTGGTAAACAAAAAAAATCTATTTAAATATCAACTGGCAAGGAGCTCGACAGTTCCCGAAATATGGCAAGAAGATGGGTACATTTCAATTACGTCTTTATAGTGTAAGACATTTATAAAATATATTTAACTAAGGTAGCCGAAGGTAGGTAGAAATGAATAAAATTGTATTTAAATAAAATAGCTAATACTTAATCTAAATTTCCACTATATTAGAAAATATTGTAACAATTAGTTCGACACACAGTGCCTTCTTCACACAGGAAATGAAATGTTGACTTTGTACCATATTGTACTTTCGTATCTGAAGAAGGCACTGTGTGTCGAAACAATTGTCGTATTATTTTCAAGTACATATAGTGAAAATTTAGACATAAGTCTAAGTAAGACTGTACATAAGACGAAAAATGTATTTTGTGGCTGTCACAACAAATCGGGCTTTTCGCTACTCTATTTTGTGTTTGATGAAAAACGAAGTTGCATGGCATTTATGTTCTTTTCTGACGATCTAATATCCTACGATTGTCACTCTTTTTATCGTTCCAGGATTTCTAAATTGGAAATTCGTCAAGTTATGAGGGGACTATTTTTTCGTGATATTTGTGACAATTTGGATTTGGTTATAGCTATATTTTTGATAAATACGCACAAAAAGAATGAAGTAAAACTACTGTAATTTAGAGTAAAAAAAAACAATTATTGCAACTTAATGTGAATTTGGACGAAAACATTATAATCGCCCGGCGACTCATCGAACGACAATTTATCGTTTATTCAAACAATATTAAGGGTTAGAAACGGTTGGGGATATGCCCCACATTAATAGCTCAAGAACAGTGGGAAGCGTTGAAAATATTGCACATGTGCGGCAAAGTGTGCAGGAGTCTCTACAAACGTCGATTCGCTGGTACTCAATTGGGAATTTCTCCACGCAGTTTACGCCGAAATTTTAGAACTGACTTGCACATGTTTCCATATAAGATTCAAATTGTCCGAAACCTATTGCCTGCAAGCAATAACAAGAAGTTATAATACTGTAGTGGCATCAGAATTCCTGAACTGATAGCTCCGGATTATTTTTTACGAGGATTTTTGAAAGAAAAACGTTTACATAAATAAGCCCAAAAAATATGTTTAAAGGGGAACAAAATTGTATTGGTGTTTACATTTGATAATTTTTTAAAATTAATTAACACAAAATTATAAAACGCAATTAACATAGAAAAAAATTGCTTCGTTTCTTTTTAAAGTTATAATAATTGCCCCACCTGTTAGATCATGCGTCAATAAGGCATATTGATGTTCGTAAAGAGACAACAAGAGCTTCTACATAAATATTGACGAAATATAGATATTTAAAGTATAATTTTTCAGTAATAAGTAATTTTATAAAAAAATTTGCATATATGAATTATATTTCCTTGAAATTTAGTATTAAAAATCCAATAACTAAATTTTTGTTTTCAATCGAGTTTATGAAAGGCCGTTTTTCACTAATTAACAAAAAAAAATCCTTTATATTTTCAATTAGTGGATATATACGAACTGAAAAGGACGAAAACGGCAGATCACAAAGTATAACATGCCAAATAAAGTGGCGCTCATAATTCTATTTCGAGTGGTGCGGTCTATGATCTCGGCTACCCGATAAATTAATTTAGCAGCATTAATTTGGAAGCAATATAGGTCCAAAACCGATTTTATTCCACTTAATTGGATCGTTTAAGCGGTGGTTTTTCGATGTTGGTAATAATGTTAGTTGATTATCAATATCATGTTATAGTATGGTATAACAAAATTATGTGCATTTTTGAGGTAGTTAGTTATTCACTATTTATAAAACTTATACCTTGAGGTTATAGCTCGAAATGTAGGTTATTATTTATGATGATTTTAACCCATCTTTGATCCAGTAACTTTATCCTCTTCGGTACCATAATGATTCGTTGGAGGCGAAAAACTCGACGGAGCCAGTGTTTACCTCTTCTTCAGTTCAAGTAGTAATCTGATGAAGCGAGTTCGAGGTTGTTTGCTGGGCGAGGGAGAAGTTTAACCTCCAATTTGATAATTTTTGAGGTGGTCAGATATTAAGTGCGCGTCTTGCGTTGTGTTGTTGCGGAAGGACTTTTTTACGGTTGATCAAAGCTGACTATTTTTAATCCAGATCAGTGTGTATTCTCAAGTTGAGCTAAGTAGAGTTTTAAATGTATCCCTTCTACCATCAGGAACCCACTCAAAATGAATTATTCCTTCCAAATTCTGAACCTAATCTTCTCCTACATTCAAGACCCATGTCTGCTTCCAGGAACTTTTTGAACCTGAGCTGAGCATTGATATGCTCTGGATTGATACGGCTCCTTACCTCTTGAGTTCATTAATGTCGCGAGAGGCGGCAGCTTCTTTGTAGCATTTTTTAAATTGCCTTAATTTCGTCCTTAATTCACTTCTAACGTGTTTATTAAGCACACATTCTAACTTATTTGTTAAGTACTACCGACTGAATATTTCGGAATGGAGTTACTTTATACTGAAGAAGGAATGTTTATGTGTCTGTGAGCAAAATGTTGAAATTGGATTAAACCTCTGAGGAGTGAAGTATAATCCTTTATTTATAAACAAAGGAAAATTTCTAAATACTTTTGTTACACCCTATTAACATATTGAAAAATACTATTTGACAGTAGATTTATACACCTTTAACATAAAAATATTCTGATACTATTTTGAAGATTCAAATCGAAAGTTCAAATCAGGAAGTATCAAAACTTGTTCAATCTAATGGTGATTATGAATTTACTAAGATTTCGAGATTGTCTAAATATAGTGGCTATGGATATAGGCACATTAAATCAATTTTGAATATACTCCTTGCAGTTTTCCTCTTTCTATGGTTCCAATAATGTTGTTTACTATTTAACAATCTTAACCATTGTATTTTAGTAGGAGACTTATTGTAATTTGGACCAATTCATTCAAAGTTAATGGTTAATCCTAATTCGGAGAAATCATACTAGTCGAACTTATATAAGGAAGACATCCGTAGGTTGGGACAGGTTTTGTTTTTTTGGCGATAGCATTCATAGCTTCAAAAATATTGTCAATTTTTTGAATTTTTTGAAAGTTATTGTCAATTTTTTGAATACGTGAATTTTGGGCAAAATAATTATAGTCTGTAGGTTAGGACAGTTATAGAAATGCACAAAAGAGTTCAAATAGTCAAATAATAACGCAAGCTTTTCAATATTTATAGTCGTTTTATTTATTGAAAAAGCGATGAAAAACAGTATATAGAAAATCAAATACATGCTCATCTTCATCAGAGTCGATGTTTTGGTAGGTATAGTAGCTCCCAGTCATATTTACACACTTCATATGAAATGGCCGTTAGCACCTGTTACACCGAATGGAATTGTTGCGAATTAATCTGGCTGGCAAATTTCTAATGCAAATCATACACAAATCAACATACGAAGACAATGACTTTCGCACTGGTTTGGCAGTCGTCACACTGGTTTGGCCTCGCTTCGAGAATTGAGCTTTTCAAAACCCGCGGTTGGGTTTTTTCAAAGACTGATTTAACTGCTCCAGTTCTAGGCAAACTGAGGAAAGACTTGACAAACGTGACAATGATTGTTGCACTTGTGTTGCATTTGATGTTGATGGCTGTTCACTTTCATGTACAGCAACATGCTGTTGCATTTTGTGAGAACAATGAGGTGGAAAAGAAAAGCATATGAACGCCGTTTTCCAATGCTCCAATAGATAAATGAGACATCTGATTATCAAGAAGAAGCAGTGTCGGTTTGTCTGTCCATGAGTGGCTGTGTTTGATAAAATGCTTCATATATTTGACAAATTCTGCAACAAAATTCATTGCAGGCGGCAACACTTCCTGATGAGACATTATCCATGAAACAGCTTTGCATGTTCTTGTTCGGGAAATTAAAGAAAGGCAGCGTAGAATTATCGTCAAGCGCCATAGTTAGCATAGTGCCACGTTCTTGTGCAGCAGCTTGACCGATTTTTTCGTGCCTTTTAACGAGGTGACTTTTCCGATTTTTGTTGGAACCGGAAATGGGTCGACATTTTTCTTGTAGAAGGCCTTGATCCGGTTGAGACTTGTTTGTCCGGGCGTGCGCAAACTAAGTTTTTTATGTCGCAGCATGAAGCCGTATTATCAAAATTTTCCAGCCATTTCATTAGTATCCCATGATGCCGGATATTCGATATTCAGTTTGCCCGTACATTGGTAGGCTAATTTTTTCAATTCGGTTATGCTTAAGCCATAATTGTTATGACAGTATCGCACAAAATATTCGACTCAAGCTTCTCGCTCATCATTGAACACCTATGAAATCAAAAAACAAAAATATTAAAAATTTGTGATTAAAATGTCCTACCATCCTACCGTCCTACCGTCCTACCATCTTTGGCATCGAATACGATGCAATACGGTTAACGATAAGCATCAACTCTTCATAAGACATATTTGATATGTCTGGAACTTCAGCCAATTTTGCGATATAGTACGACAAACTAGATTCGCTCAATTTATAGGCACCAGCAGTGAGTCTGATACCCTTCTTTTCGATTTTGATATCTTTCAGCGCTCGAGGCAATGAGTCAAAATCAGAAACACCATGATCAGTTGTTTTTGCTTTACGGCTTGTCATTTTTACATTTTGTTTGTTGAAAATTCAATAAATAGCTTATTTGCTCTTTTGAATAACTACCTTTCAGTTTTTATTTCAGTTTTATTTTTGTTTTACCACTTTTCTACTTTTTTTACACTTTTTTGTTTTATTCTTTTCTTTTGTTTGATTGTCTTTTGTTTTCACTTCTTCATTGGCCGTGGAGAAGTATCCAGTGGTGGGGATAGAACATCTCGAAGCTTCGATCTGCTAGAAGCTAGAAGCTACGATTTTGGAATGTTCTCGAAAGATTTGGAATGTTGATCCTATCGAATTTTCTAAAATGTTACATATAATTATTCTGATAGGATTTTATGGAATATTCTTGAATCTTCTAGAAAATTCAATGGAATATTCTAGACCATTCGAGATAAAATTCGATATAATTCGATGGAATATTCTAGAGGATTCGAAAAAATATGAGAATACGTAGTGTCCCAACTTACGTAGATCGTAGCCATTTTTAAATGACATGATTTCTTTTTCCTATACAAGATATGTTCAAAGTTCATTCAGGACTATAAAAGAGACAAAAAAACTATGGTACAAATGTTATATCCACTTTTTTCTGCCGATGAACAAAATACACTTTTCTCACTTATGGGAAATTTTCGAAAACATTTTTTATTTGCCACCAATTTTTTGGCTTGTTTCGGTTCATACACAATGTTCAACACGAGCTAGCAAATCTTACTCCTATGAAAAGTTTGCTCGCAATGAATAAACAACTTGACAGTAAAAACATTGGTGTCGATAGTAAAAAAAAATGAGAAATTGTACTGTCCCAACCTATGGACGGTCTCAACCTACGGACGCCTCTCTTAGATTTTTATTACGTACGAGGGTTGTTATTTATGTATCTGGAATTGGAAATAATGGTGTTGCTAAGCATACATCGTAAAGTTTGACATTATTGACTTTATACGTACCCAGAACATTTTATCATACCGACGCTATTTGTGCTATTTAGGGACTTGAAACTTTCATTTCAGTCAAGAAATGGAATTAACTTTGTGCAAATAATTTACGCGCGATAATTTACTCCGACTTTCGACGTGGATTATCCCAACAACAGTGCATCGATCAACTCACTTCGACTTTTGATGATGAAACACCTTCTAAAACTACTGTATATCACTGATTTAGTGGATTCAATGGTGACCATCATTCGCTCACGGACGAATTTAAAGAAGGTACTTTTTAAAAAGGTATTTAAAGAAAGTCAAAAAAAGATGAAAGGTTCGACAAAGCAATCTCAAAATCGCTGCCCCTCTGCAATAGCTTTCCATAATTCACTTTACCCTTCCTCGACTTTAGCATTCTTTCACGTTCTCTTCGACAGTCTGCCCTAAGCTTTGCTCGTACCGTTCTATGGTCACTTCCAACATTAAAATGGTTAAGGATTATACAATTGCAAAATATTGTTTAATGGTTTGACATGATGTATTCAATTTCTTGATTGATTGTAAGTCCGGATGGACTTTTCCATGTCCATTTCCTGTTGTTTCTTTTATTAAAAAAATTCATATTATAAAGTTCTTGTCCTTCCGCAAAATCAACCAATATGTCACCCCTATTGTCCCTCTCACCACTTCTATATGGGCCAAATATATTTTCATCAATTCTTGCTTTCCCGTTCTTAGCCTTAAAGTCACCCATCAGGATTATGTATCTACACTTCTCCACCTTTAAAAGCTGAGTCACATCGCCATCAAATTCCTCAATTTCCTTATCCCTCTAGCTTATAATTGATGCATTAGTTTGGACGATTTGAAGCTAAACTATTTAGTCATCTGAATGATGCATTGGTTACTCTGCCAGATATTCTTTTATATTTTACGATACTGTCTTTAAGCTTTCTGTAGATAAGAAGTCCAGTTCCGCCACATCGTCCATTCTCCGTAACCCGAATGTAAAGTGTAGCTCTTCGCTCTTCGCTCTTTCTTCGGGTTTAAAATAGTCCTATAATATCATAATGAATGTTGTCGAGTTCGATTAGCGGTTCTTGCAATCGGACATTTGTCTTCATTGTCCGAATATTTAGCGTTACAATGTCCAAAGTCTAATGACAGATCATTTATCATGTGATTATTAACACCCTCTGTTTTAGGGCAGATCTTTTCGCTGTCGTAGATTACGTCTGATCAGCAGGGGAATGCAGGCCATGTTATTATCCCCACGGAGAATGCTGGGCATAATATTATTATAATAAATATGCTATGACTAAATATACTTTCCTGGTTGTTAAGCTATATTTTTCAACAATGATTCATGATTCATGATTAATATTCTCTTTCTAAATGCTTGTGGATTTTTCTAGGTAAGTGTGTAAAATCTGACAAGGAATCACCCCTCAGTCACGCCGGTTCGAGGCTGGGTAAGCCCGGATGCCTTCTGAGAGGTTTCCCACTTTGGTCACTCGCCAGTCGGTAGCTTTCTCGAGGTACTTATGCTTAAGCACAAAACCAGGCGGGATATCAAACCAGGTTGATATCCCGAGGGGGTTGCTGACAGGGGTTTTTGGTAGTTGATGACCGTAGTTCGGAACGTTAAGCTGTAGGTTGAGTCACTAAATAGCCTTCTCAATTGCTACTGCTCTAACCCTAAAGCCTTACTTACTCAAAACAATTTTGTATAATCAACAATATTCCATTAATTTCAAATTTCCTTATAAAATTCTAAAAATTACATTTTAATTTCTAACCTATTTTATTGAAAGCCGTTTTTCACTAATTAACAAAAAACTCTTTTATAGATTCCTTCTCTCGGTATGTACGAACCGAAATGGACGAGAATGGCAGATCACAAAGTATAACATGCCCATTAGAGTGGTGTTCATAATTCTATTTCGAGTGGTGTGGTCTACGATCTCGGCTACCCGAAAATTAATTTAGCAGCATTAATTTGGAAGCAATATAGGTTCAAAACCGATTTGATTCCACTTAATTAGATCGGTTAAGTGGTGGTTTCTCGATATCGCTAATAATGTTACTTCATTTTAAATAATTGGCATTTACGTTTTAAAAATAATATTATACACTGGAATTATACGTTTGTAACATACAATATCTTTAAAGTATTATATATAATGTATAGCATTATTGAAATTTTATTATAGGGGAAAGTTCTCCAGGACCGTCTCCTTAAGGTTTATTTTGAAAAAAATAAAAATCCCTTAGGCTACATGTCTAATAACTGCTGATATGTGTGAAGGAACTCTTTTGGTGTTTCACTCGCCAGTCGGTAGGTTTCCTGCTAGACTTATGGGTAGGCACATAACCAAGGGTTTATAGCCCGAGGGGGGTGCTGGCCTGGGTTTGTCGGAAGCTGATGACCGTGGTTCGGAACCCACGTTAAGCTGTAGGTCCAGTCGCTAAATAGCCTAGTTACTGATGCGCCTCTAACCCTAACACTTTACTTTTTTATCTTTTGGTGTTTATAAAAAAAATATTGATATATTTAGAAATAATCGACTTTATTAATAAAATTCCAAATTACAGAAAAATGAACTTAGCGTCCAGTACCGACCAGCAAAAATCTGAACATTTATTCAAGGCAATAATCGCAAATATACTGATTTGACAGCTCTGATATGTTGGCACAAGAAGCCTCATAGAACATAGAAAGTAAATATATTTTTTGTATGTCATTGGTACTTACATTGACATACAACATTATATGTTTTATATATTGATATACATACATTATATGTTTTTGACATACACAAAAAATATATTTACCTTCTATCTTTTCATAATTTATAGAAATTAATATATTTTATTTTATTAATTAGGCAAATCAAGCGGCTTAAAAATAACAAAGCTTCTGGTGAAGATGGAATCACTGCGGAACTTTTGAAATCCGCTGGTCCACGTACAATCAGGGAAATAACCAAAATTCTACAAGAAGTTTGGCGAACCGAACGGATTCCGGAAGATTGGAAAGATGCTCTAATCCATCCACTACATAAGAAAGGAGATAGAACGGATGTAAACAACTATAGAGGGATATATCTTCTCCCAGTTTGTTACAAGATTCTATCTCAATGTCTACTAGACAGAGCACAGGGACAGTTAGAACCTAACACTGGTGAATATCAAGCAGGTTTTCGACCGGGCAGATCCTGCCCTGAACAGATCCTGAATCTGAAGTTGATTCTAAGACATCAAAAACTGTATAATAAAAATTTCGTCTGTACAAAGCAACGTTAACTAACACAAGGTCAAAAGTTAAATTCATGGGTGACATCTCAGAGCCCTTCGAAATTAAAACTGGAGTGAGGCAAGGGGATGGACTCTCGCCACTCTTATTTAACTGTGTTCTAGAAAAAGTAATACAGGAGTGGCGTGAAAAAAAGTTGGCACTGAATATTGACCAGCCCATTAAACTCGGGAGAACCAACATCAAAATTGATTGCCTGGTATTTGCTGATGATCTAGCAATTTTAGCTCAAGATGTATTAGCGGCACAGAAACAGATTGAAATCCTAAAAGAAACAGCAGAAAATGTAGGACTCCAAATTTCCTTTGAAAAGACACAATGCATGACCTGCAACAGACTAAGAACGCCATTTCTAAAAACAAAATATGGTAACATCAGACGAGTCTCTCAATTCAAATATTTGGGTGAAATAATCATGGAAAATGGGTTGGAAAAAGCGGCCAATAAGGGTAGATGTCAAAAAATGGAAACGGCATTGAGACTTACACAAAACATTTACAACAAAAAATTCCTATCTAAAAACACAAAACTGAAACATTTCAACACAGTTATTAAGCCAGAATGTCTATATGCTGCGGAAACGCTCATTTTGAATAGAAAGAGGGACATCGAGGCCATTGAAAAGAAGGAAAGAAAAATCATAAGAAAAATCCCAGGGCCCAAACAAATAAATAGCACAACATACCGACTTCGAGAAAACCAAGAAATCAAACAATACACAGATATACATAGCGATATGAGAAAAAGAAGACTTAAGTTTTACGGACACATAAAACGGATGAATCCGAGTTGGTTAACTAGACAAATAGTCGAATTTTATGAAAATAGGAGTAAAGCTAAAGTAGAAATAATTAAATGGATTGCTGCAATTAAAGAGGACCTAAGTTTCCTGGACCTAAGGACCTGTTTCAGACACAAGGTTAACGTTTGGAAGGTTGGCCAGAGAGAAAAATGTAGGAAGACTGGAACAACTTGGTCTGACGAAAGGAAACAAGCTCATAGCGAAAGAATGAAATCAGTATGGGCACAAAGGAAGGCTAACAACAACAAACGCCTCTAATTGTACTTCGCGTGGTCCACCAGGGCCCATACGTGAATAATAAATAATAATATTTTATTTTTAGATTCGTTTTGAAAACGGGAGGAGAATACTTCCCGAAACGTTAACGTTAAAATTAAATTTTTTTAGAACATTTTTATATTTTTAAAATTTTGTTCGTTAGGTAAATTTATTACAAAAAAGAATCACTGAGAAATTTGTGTCCGTTTGGTTTTTCGTTTTTACCCAGTGATTCTTTATTTATATAAGAACAGATATTTTTGATATTTTTTGAATTTTAGATCGTAGCGAAAAACCCAAATAAAGAAAACAATTTAATGTCAGGTCTAGTTTGGAACTCGGATTGTTGAGAAGTAGCTAGTTGAAGTTCGGTGTCAGAAGCGGCAGTTTGAGCTGAAGGTGTCATTTCTAGTTGTCAAGAGTTTAAATTCGTCAATTCTAGTTGCCCAAAAGTTGAAGCTGTCGGTTAAAGCGATAGTTCTGACACTGATTGATGACTTTCTGTAACATTAGTCATATCTGAAGCAATATAATCTAAATCACTAAAGACAGTACTATAAATAGGGCGAATGCCACTGCAGCGACAGGCATTAACACCAACATCCATTCGAAAAACGCGATTTAAAGCAGAATCAACAAACCCTGCGATATCATATTTACTGATTCTTGCGCCAGGGTTTGATCTGATCCAGAACTCATATGCATCATTATAAGCAGATTTAAAAGACTTCATAAAGGTTCGGTCGAGTGGGGTGCCTAGCATATGATTTTTCTGGCAAATTCAATGACATCCAAGTCTTTATAATTGGCGTGTCCATCAAGAATCAACAGAACTGGTTCCTGTTCTGTAGGATTCGAATATTTCGTGAAGTGACGTATTCATTTAAAAAATAATTTGCCATTCATCCAGCCATTTGGCTGCGCTTGACCTATAGTCTCATTAGGGGCATTAATTATGAGTATTTGATTTATTTTGGGCCTTGAAAATACGAAGAATGGTGGTACAAACTGACCTCCAACACTCATTATAAAAAGTACAGTCACGTTTTTTCCACGCTCTGCAGATGTGAGTTTTACAACTTGTTTTTGGTATTTAGTAGCTGAAACTTTAGCATATTTCTGGACAATGCTGATGCCAGTCTCATCACAATTCCATATTTTATAGAGAGTGAATTTAAAGAGAAAGAAACTTTCAAAGACCCGCTCTATATGAGTTTTATTAAAACCTACAGCTCTCATTAAACTCGTTGATTCAACAATCCGCAATGATAAATAGATAAAAGAATAATGGTAGTTCTTCCCGCAAACATTTTTTTTTATTAAATTGATGAGGCAACTTTTCGGCAAGTTGGAAAGCGAGATGAAGACTTATAGCTGGCTTAATGGACACCTCTATGATATTTTAATTGCACTAATTCTGTCAGTTAATGTAGTTCTTGATACCTGGTAACGTTCTGCGACTTGATGCGCACTCATTTCATTACTAAACACCTTTTCCTTGGCTTTATGCATATTGGCAAGATCCCAGATGCCCTTATTTTTCTTTGCCTCGCCATTATTTTCATTATCCGCCATTTTTGTGGACCTATGAACAAAATAAACCACTTAAAAATTAATTTAAACAGTGGCCGGTATAGGAGGACATTTTTGTGATCGCTATTGGAGAGAAATATGGAATGGAACGGAATAAAATATCAAGTTTGACAACAAACAAACATTTACGCATAAAATTTTAATTTAAAGATATATTCTATTAGTTATATAAATAATCAATACATGCCAGGTTTGACTTATTTCGAGTTCAACTCAAAACTCCAGCAATCACCGACAGAACTTAAGTTGTGTATTATGCATTCGCTAAGCACAACACAAATTTCTTACTAAGAGTAAGCCGATTGCAACAGATTACTGCTGCGTGAGGCATATACTTGTGACAGTGTATTATTTAAATTGCGATAACCGTCCCAGCGCCATCTGTTGTAGAATTTCGCAAAATGCAACTGGCCGATACTGGATGCCGGCCGGTATTGGAAGACTTTCGCCTATATTATTGTTCTAATCAAAAAGCGTCAGGTCTGCTTTAATATAACGCTCAATTAATTTATATAATTTCGACGCCATCTAAGGGAGCTCTAGGATTTCCCGATCTTGGGAAATAACTCAACAAATTTGAAATGCGTTTAATAACTCAATATTTGAAATATTTTTAATAACTCAACAAATCTGAAAACTATTTTTTAGAGTTTTTATTTCTATGGTTTCAAAAATTTGACTTCATTTTAAACAATCGTAGCATTTGTATTTTAGTAGAATATTAATTAGATAGTTTTAATCCTAAATGTGGAATTGAAACAAAATTTTGGGGTGTCTTGTATTCTGTCTCATATTAAAATTACAGTTACTGGCCAGTTTAATTTTTTCTAATTTAAATATTTTTTGCTCATCATTCCAAGTTGACGTAATCGCTTTGATACTGCTGCAATTAAATCTGGAGATCTGGTGGCATTATAGTATTCTAATAGCTTATTTTTATCTGTAGGCAGCATATCTTGAACAATTTAAATATTATAGGGAAACATGGGCTAGTCACGCCGTTCAGTGAACGGTAACACATTAATCAAACGGTGCCCGCTATATGTATATGTTAGAAATAGATAGGGGTAGGTACCATCGGTAAAGCGGTAAAAACTAGAGAACATTTTTATTCCGTCGGTTAAACAGTTCCGTACTTTTCTTACAGCGATATTTTTTATTTTCTTTATTGAAGTGATAATTGATAAACATTAAACATGTCTGACGGTAAAACAATTAAAAGCGGCTGGCGGAAGTATTGTAATGAAAAATAATAATGCCACAGCAAAATGCAAATGCTACCCGAAAGAGCTAAAAACATGTAGTAATGCTACAAATTTAAAACAGCATATGGAGCAAAAATATACCACTCTCCTACTAGCTAATCAGGTAAGAAAAAGCAATAGGTTTCAAAAAGTTGCTATAGACAGACGAGGGTCAATTCCGTAAAACCATTACAGATATCATAGACTCGAAACATGAAGAAAATAAAGCCCAATAGATAAATGGAAGGATTTGCAGTTGAGAAGTTTTTTAGGCGTGACAGTGCACTTCATAGAAAACTTTGAAATGAAGTCAATTAACATTGCATGCGAACCACTTCACGACCACCATACAGGAGAGTATTTGTCAGAGGGGATTAATAAAATTTGAGAAGATTGGGGTTTGTCTCATGAAAAAATTGTTAGTTTTGCTCCTGATAATGGCGCCAATATTGTTAAAGCTATTGAAATAACTTTTGGCGGCGCAAAACATGTTCGGTGCTTAGCGCATACATTGAACTTGGTAGTAGAAAATTCAGTAACTGATATAAAACTTTTCTTGGACTAACTCCGCAAAATTGTGAGTTGGTTCCACCAAAGTGATGTCGGCGCTGAAGAATTGCGACAAGCACAAATGTGTCAAAGGGTTTTCGAAGGAAAACTGAAACATTTGATAGGAAACGTGTCCACAAGGTGGAACTCGCTTGGTTGAACCATTCGTGTTAACCCTTTCGCCCCGGCACTTTTTGTTTTTGTAAAATTTAAAATAAAACAAATTTTATAATCAATTTATCGATCCTTAAAATGGGAAAAATATAAAAAAAAATAATTAGCGCAAATAATTAATAATTAATGAGACCCATGTATCCCATTAGTATTTATTGGTGGGACAATACTGTCCAGGTTGGTTTAGCACACTTACCCATTTTTGCGAAAGTAACTTTCTTTGACACGAAAATAAGAACAGACTTTTAGAATGGTAAAATTTATTTCTAAAAATATAACTACTAAAATATAAAAGTTAAAAATAAGTGTATGAATGAAAAAAGTTGCCTAAAAAAATTAAAAAAGTCAACTATGGTGCAATAAAAAACATTTTTTTGCAAAGGGCGAATTCGCAAGCTGTACAAAAAGTCTGTTCTTGTTTCTTTCCCTTCTGTGCTACATCTATAACACCGCCTTCTTGTTGGCCCTTCTTTCGGTAGGTGATCTCCCACATTCATCAGCTTTGTTTTTTTTGGCCTTGGTCCAAATTGGGCACAACTTCTTTTTTGTTTGCACCTCTGTTTTCCGAAGGCAATTAAGTTTTCGGCTAATGGTACAAGAAAAGACAAGAGTGACGTTTTTTATGCTTCAGGTCTTGAAATATTACCCAGCTGTTTACCACTGCACTCAGCATAAGTTTGTAAAATACTTTTCGCCACCACTTAGTAGACCTTCGATACAACTCATAAGTGGATACTTTTTGATCGGCCAGGTCTACACCCCCCATGAATTCATTTTAAAAAACAAATCCTTTAGGACATGGAATTTCAATTTTAGAACCATCTTTCATTTTTCGCATAATGGTTTGGGTGTTATTCAAGTGGCAGTTTGAAAGAAGCAAGACATTTTTGGTATCTTTCCACATTACAGCTAAGGATCCTACTTCATTGAACATTTGGATACAGTCTCCTTTATTTTGTAGTGTTCCAAAACTAGGTAGATTCTTTCTGTTTGCCATAACAGTACCTACACAAGGGAAAGGAGCTGTGTTCATCAAATTTACAGTAGTAAAATATCTGTCAAAACACAGTGTTGTATCCATTGATCGCATCGTACTCGCCAGACGTCTGATGACACGTTCACCCAAAGTAAAGTCTGTGTTTTGAAGTTGAGTTTATTCCTTTCCCGAATACACAATCACATCATAAAGATAGCCAGTCTTGCTGCTCTTTCCCAAAGTTTTATTCCCCGCTTTATGGGTTTTAGTGGTAGGTATTGGTTCATAGCTGAACGACCTTTGAATTTTGCCATAACTTTATCTATGCTCTGGATGGAACTCTCTGATCGAGCAGATTGAAATTTTTGTTTCAAACAATTTAAGAGCTCATCAATATAATAAGTTTTAGAAGCATTATCAGGCTTATCTGGCAGATTGAAATATAATTTTGATAAAAGAAATGTGCACCTATCTCTGCTAAATGCTTTTTTTATAACGACTTTTGCTAATGATTCATTATTTGACCAATAATGGGCAAATGCTGGAACACGATTATATGACATAATCATTACACAACCTAGGACCACCATTATCTCATACATGTCCGTTTCATTGTGCCTTTTATCCATCATTTTTATTCTCTCGTTTGTGCAATGTGAAATAAACATAAATAAACTTTGAGGAAAAAGTTTGAAAAACACATCGAGTTCGGATGCTCCCCGATCTAAATTCAAGAGTACTTGGCCAGTTGTATACTTTGGGACTTGGAATCGAGGGACATATCATCTACACGTTGTTCCCTCCAAATATTAGTTGCTTGAACGACTGGAAAAGGAGGTGTTGGTGTACTTGTTGTTGTTGGTTCTTGTATGTCGTCCCCATTACTGTCCTCACTATCATCCTCAAGAGCATTTAAATTCTCATTTTTCGGAACATAGTTATCATCAGAGTCGTCAGACGATAAGTCCCCATCATTGTCATCATCAGAATCGCATAGCATGGCTATCAACTCAGATTCAGTCAATCTGTAAAAATTACAAATAACTTAGTTTGGATACTAATGGGACACTATGGTCCCATGTACTGATGTACATGGGACTCATGTGTCCCATATATAAAAAATTAAAATAAAAACAATAAAAAACATACCTTTTATTCATTATGTTTTCAGAAATGATTAGTTTGTTATTTTCACACAATTTTTTTGTAAATTATAGAATAAAATTCACCAAAACAATGACTAAAAATGACAACTAAACAAGTGCAAACCAACGACAAAGAAAAATCATAAAGGTTATAATATTATCAGTGCTTATCAGCGTCGATCAAAACAGTGTTGCCACCTCGTTTTCTTGTGGAAGAGTGTAATCTACTGAAATACACTGGGTTCACCCTCAAACAGTGGGTTTCTGGGACATGGTTGTCCCACCAGTTAGATTTGAAATGTTGGTGGATGGACATATATGTCCCACTCGAGGCGAAAGGGTTAATGAGTAGTACTATAGCATCTATTTTAATAAATCACCCAAATGCACCCCAAATGATTTCAGGTATCGAAATTATCGTGCTGAAAGAAATAGAACAAAATTAAACCCTTTTTAAAAAGCCCCAAAACAATTCTGATAACAAGTATCCGCCTCGATACGTATAACTTAGTATAGAGAGATATTTTTTGATATAAATATATTTAATTACCTTTCATCATTCTGACAATTTTAACACAACGTGCATAAAAATTCTTACTCTCTTAGTTTACTCTTTTGGCGTTAAAGATTTACATTACTTTGATTTATCGCAACGGAAACTACGGAGCAAAGTCACTCCCTTGCGGCTATTGCCAAATTCAATTATCATCGTTTCGCCAAGTTCGCTGCGTAAAAGCGGTCACGTGCTTTTGCCACTTGTCAAACGTCGGATGTCGTCGGTCGGGCCGACTAGTAACGAAGTAATCAAGATTTTCGGATAAGAAGCGACGGTGGCGGTGGTGCATTATGCAGAGACGGGAGTCTGGTCGTGGGTGGAGACGTACGTCTTAGATTAGAGCGGCGAATATTAGTTTTGTGGTTTGGTCGGAAATTGTTTCGGGGTCTCCGAGAGTAATATCATTGACTCAACCTAGATATGATATAATATATTTTTTGATTCATATATCTATATATATATATATATATATATATATATATATATATATATATATATATATATATATATATATATATATATATATATATATATATATATATATATATATATATATATATATATATATATATATATATATATGTATATATATATATATATATGTATATATATATATATATATATATATATATATATATATATATATATATATATATATATGTATATATATATATATATATATATATATATATATATATATATATATATATATATATATATATATATATCGAGGCGGATAAGAATACTACCTACAAAATAAGAGTACTCTTTAGAATAGGCTTTCAAGCAATAAAATTGTATAGTATATCGTAATATAAAAAGCAACTGCTACAAAAATACTTCATTCATCGTCTTGATAAATATTTGAAAAAAAAAAAAATAATTGCAAGATAAACTTCGAGTCATTTAAAAAATAATATAGTGAAAAAAATAAGAGAGTTCAAGTATATTGATGACTTTAGTTCACATTTTACCAAAAAATGGTTTTTATTGTTTGATTGGTATTGTTAGTGTAAGTTCTCTATGTATACAGAAATTTTAAAAACAATGAGTCGTACTAACGTCTAATTTTGCAATTGCGAGAACAGAAAAAATCTTATAAATATATTTGTCAAACTTTGAAATGATCTACTTGCGTTGTTTTAAAAGTATTAAAAGAATAAAACATGGCGCAAAAACCAGAGTTTCGGGGCCAGAAACGAAAAACTTCTACTCGAGAAGCTACTCGTGTAATTCCCGAAGTGTGTAATAATCCTTTTTTTACATCGACGATTGCCAAACGGGAATTACAGTTACTAATCAGTACGGGAATTATTAGGAGATGTTTTCAACAATTTGGCTATAATGGTAGAATAGCAACGAAAGTTCCCTATTTGAATAAAAAGCACTTAAAACAAACGTAAGAAGTTTACACGAAATAATTTAAATAGAGAATATTAGAATTTTTTTTCCGATGAAACTAAAATACAATGATGGAAGAGTACGTATTCGTCATCGAGTGAACGAACATTTGAATTCAAAAATTACTATTGGTTGCGTTAAACGGGTGGTGGCAACATTAACATTTGGGGATCATTTTCATATGCCGAAGTTGGATAATACAAAATATCCAATTCATTGGATAATACAAAACATGGCCAAAGAAATTTATTTAAACATCTTACAGACAATAGTCTGTACGCTGGCTTATTCTGAAGAACATATGCCATTACGGTGGAACTTCCAGCACAATGATACCAAACACATCGCCAAAAATGTGAAAATTTGGTTGGATACCCACAATATTGTTTGTTTACTTTGGCCATTTCAGTCACCGGACATGAATCCTATAGAAAATTTCTGGATCTGAAAAATTTTGGAGATGCGTCTAACTTTAAGGAAAACATCACATACCAAACAATTATGAGAGACTGTTCAAGAAATCTGCTATTCCATTCTGGTTGAAGTTTGCCGCAATCTTATAGAATCCATGACTAGACGATGTACTGCAGTTTTAGAAAATAAAGGCTATCCAACAAAATACTAACTAATAAGTTGATTTTAACTAGATTGTCCTTGTTACTACTCCATTTTTTTTTTTGTGCGTGCTATTTCTAAACACTGTTATTTTTGTGACCAAGCTCTTATTTATTGAAAGATATATATATTTTTTGCAATTTAGTTCAGGTTCAGTGTATATTCATTTATAAACTGTTCTGTTTTAGTTGATACAAAATAAAATTATGATTTCTAAATAATACTCTTATTTTTTGGTCATATAATCATGTACATATAATTTTAATAATAATGTCTTTATTTTCCAAAAGTGTGAAGAGTTACAATAATATCTGTATTTATTTATATACAATATGTAAGGGAAAGTACTTTTGTGAACTTAATGATTATTTACATTTGTGTGAACAAAACGTTTCCTTAAAACATGTATCCAAAATGCTACTATTTCCGTAAAAAAGTGATCAGAACATAATTTTAATTTTCTTAAAAATGACAACGTCTCATCATCTTATTTATTTCCATCCATCGGAATTCAGTTTTTATTGCATTGGCCTTATAAGATATTATTTGAAAATAAAATGTAATATTTTTATAGCCATTTATATTTTAGTTTCAGCATAAATTGGTTAATTGGTTTGTTTGTTACAAAAAAAGGAAAACTTACACATATTTGTTGATTAATATTAAAGTTGAAATTATAAGCACTAATTTTTTACACCATAACTAGTTTTAAATTGATATTGATCTAGAAGAAAATAATAATTATGATATTAATTTAGTATTAAAAGATAATTTAAGTGCAAAGACTGGTGATTATATAGATTAATAGACTGGTAATATAACAACATTACTGATTACACATTCCCGGTGAATGAAGCTTCATCGGATGATGAAACATTGAACAAAAATTTGAATTTCTTTGATTTTGGCAATAAATCATTACCAATATTTTTGCATGTGTGAAAAAACAGCAGAAAAGAACCCTTGTACACTTTATATATTATAAGATTGGAATAATCGCTCTTTTAGTATTTTATGTACAATTCAGTGGGAAAGCCCAACGCGTCATGCAACTCTTTGAATACATCAAATCATCTTCAGGAAGAAGTAAAATTTGTTTTTCAACTTCTGGACCGATTTCTTTTTGCCCTCCATATTCTTGAAATTTTGAAACCACACTGCCCGTATCCAAAAGTCTTTGACAAACTCGGACAAATCTTTGCCGAGCTTAAATCGCCATTTATAAGTCTCCTTAACCCTAAATTCGCTTAGCCTCTTCCAGCTTTTGGAGAGCTTTTCTGTAAACTCATAAAGCATATCGTGATATTCGCGTACAGAATATATTTTTTTATCTTAAATGTTAAATGCAATATTTAAAGTTAAATCCACACACTGACACTGAAATCATTTTTGTCCCTATTTGGAAATAAAATTCTTTGTTGTGGCGATTTTGCGATATTGCCATATACTTCTTGGCTGATGTTCATTTATTTATTTGTAGTTTAGTCGTTGAGTAATAACAAAGTAATATTTATCAAATATGCCTTTACTTATACATTTACTTAAAATGTTAATTCTTATCGTAGCTTTTCGATTGGTGATTTAATTAATTTGAAATTTATATTGCCGGGAACCATTAGGTTTTTGATCCTTGGAATGAACTATTTTCTTTCAAAGTGTACGAATGTGCTTTTCTTTACATACTGTATATACAGGGTGTTAATCAAATACTCTGCCAGGGAATTTTGGCAAATTCTACATCATAAAATAACACAGAAATGTCATACGAATATGGGCGCGGAAATCTTTCGTGTTCGAGACACAGGGGGTTGAAGATTTCAATTTTATTTTACTTTTAATTTATATCTTCCGCATAAAGAAAGGTATTGTAACCAAATTTAATACACATTATCGACCTTCTGGTTGCCGTAACTTGAGGGAATATCAAATCCTACAAGCAGTCAGTGGCGGAGTTATAGGATTTTACTAGTAATTAATTTAAAAATAATTAGTACGGCCCTGTGCAAAATTAAACTTAAATACATTATTTTAACACAGGATATTATTCTCTACAGAAAGTGTATCTTTACATTTTTTCGTATCTGCCTCGGTTTCATAGCAAACTTGACTTTTCACTTAACATACAGGTTTCTATCAGCATAAAAGTTTTTTTGATAAGGATTTGAAAAATTACATAAAGGACAATACATGAAATTACAATATTATACTCCCCAGGTCAATATTGATGAAGGTGGTCGATCTCCTTTAGGAATTTACAACCACAAAAATTCTTAAGGTCTTCTCTGTATGAAAGCAAATATTTCTAAATGAGGTGTTATTTATTAATTAAAAACCAAAATATTTAAATTAGATGCTCGAAATGACTTCTACCACCCTCTATGCACGCCCTACATCTACGCACCATTGATTGACGCATTCGTTCTAAAATTCCTGGCGTGTTGCGAATTGTATCAAAAGCTTGCTCAATTCTTCTCCTCAACATCGCAATATCTTTTATTTCAGTCTTATAGACTAATGATTTAATGTATCCCTAAAAAAATAGTCAAGTGGATTATTAAGAAATTTTTCATTTAATTTGTCTCAGGCCTGTCGACTAAAATGTGCCGGAGCACCTTTTCTTGCATAAACCATAATCTATTCCTAACATCTAATGTGACATCCAATGTGACATCTTCGAGCAATTCAGACAGATCCTCGCCGAGATCTCGACTACACCTGCGCAGTTAGTACTGCTGGTAAAAAAAGGTCCGATCAATCGGTTGCCAATTATTCCAGCCCAAACATTGACACCAAACTGGTATAGGTGTCTAGTTTGAATAATTTCATGAGGATTCTCTTCTGCTCAAAGATGATTATGTTATGAAAATGTATTATTCTTTCTCTTATGAATTGAGCCTCATTAAAAGTAAACCTCAGTTAATAGTGCGGAAAAATGAAAATTGGAATTAACTGTATGTTGAAGAAACCAATGACAAAATGTCAAGGGGGCAAAAAATTCCTTGGAAGCAATGCATGTACCCTCTGAATATGGTAAGGGTACGAGTGGTGTTCCTTTCAAACATTCCACACAGTGACATGGGAAATATCCATATTCATTGCAATGATCCTTGTACTTGTATTTGGATTTTTGATCATTACGTTTAAGACCTGTTCTTCTGTATCTGACGTTTTAATATTTCTGTTTCGGCCTATATCTTGTGCTTCCATCTCGAAATTACCTTCTTCCCTTAAACGCCGATGAACATCAGGAAACATACTTCTACTAGGACATACGCGTAGTGGAAATGCTGCGTGGTACAAAAGTCTTGCTCTTCTGGCATTATAATTGGCCATTGCGCAATAGAGGTGAATATCGGCTAATTCTGCATTAGTATATTTATGCATATTTCTGCCTTGCCCCCTAATGTACTGTAAAGTAACAATAACACCAACCTATTTCGGTTGCTAATGACTAACACGTCGAACACTAAGTGCCAAGTTTGGTCAATCTGACGTTGAAGTAAATTGTTTATCTTAAGTAGTCTGGGTAAGTTTGTATATCAAAGATATACAAAAAATATCAAGATACAGTTTTTGTAGAGAATAATATTCAGTGTGGAAAAATAAACTTGGTTACAATACATTTCTTTATAGGGAAGATATAAATTAAATTGGCAATATATATATATATATATATATATATATATATATATATATATATATATATATATATATATATATATATATATATATATATATATATATATATATATATATATATATATCTAATTATTATTATTTTTTTTGCATACATCCGTGCTGTCCGCGATGCACGTGTCTGCTATTTCATCAGCAGTTACCCCAACATAAAGTTGGTAGGTGACTGGCGAGAATGGAGATCTACCTATGTTGTGAGCTAGCTTCGTGAGTTCGTAGAATATGTAACGACCCAAGTATTGTAGCCTTTTGTATTTGATTTGTAATGTTGTTTGCTTGCTGTGATGAAATTAGTTTTATTTTTTTCAGCTCGGTCACAATATTCGCCTTCATGCTGCCCAGCACGCCTATTACAAGAGGGATCATGATTACTTTATATTTTGGATATAATTCACTTAGACTGTAAACGAGTTTCTGGTATTTTGTTATTTTTTCTGCTTCTGTTCTAGATATGTTTATATGTGCTGGACACGAGTACTCGACCACATAAAAGATACTTTCTTTTAAATCCTGTATTACTGGGTCCGGTTTATTAGCTTCTATTTTTTTCCGAGTTGTAAACGGAAAATTTCAGAAAATTTTGCACAGTTGGTTGCAAACCACTGATTCAATTTCATGTGGTACATAATATGTTTTAATCTCTTTATCAATGTTATAGAGGAATCAAATACGGTAATACAGAATTTTTAGCGCCGAATTGTCTCTCTGGATTAACGTTTCTGTATGACTTACAAACCTGACAGGCTGTGCTGATGTTTTCGTGAAGTATTTCAGAGAGGTACCATCTCGTGGCAATAACTCAGTCTGGGATTTCAATCCAGTAGAATACATAAACTGAAAAGTGTGTTTCTTTGACAATGCCTCTGTTTCAATGTTTTTGTAGAACATACCATGTATGACTTTTTTGTTCCGTTATTCCTGTAGAATTTTCCTTTGCTGTAGCGTGAGGAGTTGTTTTCTTTTTTCATTATTAAGACATATTAAAAGGCATTCTGGGTTATCCACCTCAAGTGGAATTTGCAGTTGTTCAGCAGCTCTCATAGCGTGACGAACAAGAAATGCACCCTTGTTAGCCCGTTCATGCTCATTTACAAAGCGTAATAGTGGGTCTTCTGATTTAAGAATACTACATGCTGTATTTATTATAGCCCTCTTGTAACAAGCCTCAACACTCAACAAACCCCTGCCACCATCACTTCTAAGCATATGGATTCGTGGCACAGACGCATTGGGGTGTAGTGATCGATGTCGTGTTATTATTTTTCTTGTAGTACGATCTAGTAATTTTAGTTCATCAATTTTCCACATAATAGTTGCAAATGTAAATAGAAAAGTTGGAAGGGCTAAACTGTTCATGGCAGTAATCTTATTCCGTCCAGAAAGGCAGGAAGACCATATTTTTTCGGACATGGTTTTATATTTTTGAGCGAGTCTTTTTTTCAATTCCTCTGCGTTGTGCATCGATCTCTGTTCTACGTCAAGGTAGGTGCAGGTTTCATTATCGCTTAAGTGACTAAGAACGGATCCATTTATAAGAATCATATCTCGTTGATTCTGCTTCGGCTTTCCTCTCTGGATATGATAAACCGAACACTTTTCATATCCTAATTCCATATGAGTAATTTTATGGTGACGGTTTTTCGTTGGGCCTGCTTTGTATCCGTTGGTTTTATGTAATTTAAGCGATAGTGACCAACAGTTGTGGTCTTTCCCATTATAAATTTGGTGATCCAGAACTTAATTAAATCTGATATAGTATTAATAATTTGGGAATGTACCTTAAGATTTTTCAATAACACCAGAATGATTGAATGTGAGGAACTGTCGAATGCTTTTTCATAATCCACCCAGGCCATCAAAAGATTTCGCTTATACTGAATAGCGTCCTGATATATAGATCGGTCGATTAATAGATTTTCTTTAACACCCGCTACTCCTCTTTTTGATCCTCGTTGTTCATTAAATTGCTTCCATAGTGGATTTATTGTTCTTAATATTTTTTCATGCAAGACTGAAGTTAAAATTTTATATAACGTATTTAAGCACGTGATTGGTCTATAATTTTTGGGATCTGCGCGGTTACTTTTCTTGTAGATTAAAGTAGTTCTTCCTTCAATAATCCAACTAGGTATTTCTGTTTTTCCTTGAAGAATATTTGTGAAATTCCTCACTATATGTTTGTGTACTGATGAGAACTTTTTCCACCAAAATGTATTTATCTTCTCACAGCCCGGTGCTGAATAATTTTTCATTGCTTTGAGAGAATTCCTTATTTCCTTATTTCCTTAATAATAACAATAATATATATAGATATATATATATATATATATAATATATATATATATATATATATATATATATATATATATATATATATATATATATATATATATATATATATATATATATATATTATTATTATTATTCTCATCGACTTGGTATCACTCTCTCAGCTCAAAAAGCTGGAAACCATAAACCGATTCCTCCCTCGCGATGTTGGAGTTGGAGTTCGGCTCGGAGCCTGGGGATAAATTTCATTATAACCCAGTATTCCGTTGACATTAAGACAAACATTTTCGAACTATGTGGCTGGTTTGTAACAATATAGCCCGTTGTCCCACTTTTATAATATTTCTATTTAGTCCGCAATTTGTTAAACTTTTGGAGAACCTGTGGCTCACCAATCCCTCTGCGGAAATTACAAAAGGTTCGATGTTCACTTTTTCAAGTTGCCAGATGTTTTTCAATTCGTAAGAAAGATTCTCATACTTAGAAACCTTTTCCACCTCCATTTTATGTATATTATGAAACAGTGGTATGGCAATATCAATAATTGTTCCCCATTTTTCTTTTTTTATTTATTAACACTATGCCTGGTCTGTTGTAGTCAACAGCCCTGTCAGTTATTATCGGTCTGTTTCAGTAGAGCAGCACACCGTCAGACTCCAGAACAGCTTGAGAACTGTATTTATAATACGGCGGAGTAGATGTTGCTAAAAGACCATAATTAAGTGCCAGTTTTTGGTGGATTATTTTAGCAAGCTGATTATGCCTTCCTAAATATGCATTGTCTGCTAAAGTAGGACATCCACCAATTATGTGCTGAACAGTCTCCCCTATTTTACCACACTTTCGACATACATCTTCAGTGTTTTTTTTAATTGTCTTGTAATTATTAGTTTTGATGACTTTATCCTGGATAGCAATAACAAAACCTTAATCTTATTATTATTATTATTATTATTATTATTATTATTATGTTGTTCCTTTATATCTTTTCTTCCCAGCTAAGCTGGGTTTTAAATAAAGTGCGGGTCGTAGCCAAAACAACTTCATTCTTCCAAAAATTTTCTGGGGATGCGAGCGGTATTAAGGATTACCGCCCTCTGCATTATTTTAAACAGATTTTCTTTTAGTCCCAGAAATATGATGTTATTTTTCAGATTTTTTGGTATAATGCCAGTTGTTGAAATTATCAATGGCACAATATGGATCTGGTTCAACTTCCATATCTGTTTTATTTCTAACTTGAGGTCTGTATATTTTTGTACTTTTTCTTCAGCCGTCTTTTCAATGCTGTGTGTGTTTGGAACAGCTATGTTGATTAGGAATGCTGTTTTCTTCTTTTTGTCCCGCAATATAATATCTGGCCTATTACAGTGAACGGTTTTATCGGTTATTATTGTTCGGTCATAATATAACCTGAAATCGGCTGAATCTAGTACCGCCTCCGGGTTGTATTTATAATAAGGAACTCGCTCTGTTATAAGGTTATTACGACTTGCAAGCTCCTTGTGGACCATACTGGCCACCTGATTATGACGGTGAAGATAGCCCATCTGGGAGAGTCTACCACATGCTCCTACATTACATATTATTATTATTCACGAATGGGCCCTGGTGGACCACGCGAAATACAATTAGCGGCGTTTGTTATTGTTAGCCTTCCTTTGCGACCATACTGATTTCATTCTTTCACTATGAGCTTTTTTCCTTTCGTCAGACCAAGTTCTGTCCAACCCCCCAAACGTTAACCTTGTGTCTGAAAGAGTTTATATCCTCAATTTCACTTTGTGTAATATTTGCTGATCTTAGATCCTCTTTAATTGCAGCAAATCATTTAAATGTTTCAATTTTAGCTCTACTCCTATTTTCATATAATCCTTCTATTTTTCTAGTTAGCTTACTCGGATTGAACCGTTTAATGTGTCCGTAAAACTTAAGTCGCTATGCATATATTATTTTTTTCTTGTTGATTATTTCATTTCTTGATTTTCACGAATTCGGTATATTGTGCTATTTATTTGTTTGGGGCCTAAGATTTTTCTTTCTTTCTTTTCAATCTCCTCGATGTCTTTCTTTCTATTCAAAATGAGAGTTTTTGCGCCATATAGACATTCGCACTTAATATCTGTGCTGTAATGTCTCAGTTTTGTGTTTTTAGATATGCATTTTTTGTTGTAAATATTTTGTGTAAGTCTTAATACCGTTTCCATTTTTTGATATCTATCCTTATTGGCCGCTTTTTCCAACTCGTTTTCCATGATTATTTCACCCAAATATTTAAATTGAGACACTCGTCTGATTATACCATATTTTGTTTTTAGAAATGGTGTTCTTAGTCTGTTGCAGGTCATGTATTGTGTCTTTTCAAAAGAGATTGAGAGTCCCATCTTTTTTTAAATTCAGGGTCTATTCAGGACAGGATCTGCCCGGTCGAAAACCTGCTTGATATTCACCAATTTTAGGTTCTAACTGTCCCTGTGCTCTGTCTAGTTAACATTGAGATATGATTTTGTAACAAACTGGGAGAAAAGATATCCCTCTGTAGTTGTTTACATCCATTCCATTTCCTTTCTTATGTAATGGATGAATTAGAGCATCTTTCCAATCTTCCGGAATCCGTTCGGTTCGCCAAACTTTTTGTAGAATTTTGGTTATTTCCTTGATTGTACCTGGATCAGCGCATTTTAAAAGTTCAAAACTGATTCCATTTTCACCGGAAGCTTTGTTATTGATTTGTTATTATTTGATTTACCTAATTATTTCATATTCATTCGGTGGTAATGAATCTGGGTTTGTTTGTTTAGGGTTTAGTGTTGGTAATCTGTTTAAGTTCAGGACAGTTTAGTAGTTGTTCAAAATATGTCGCAAGTTCTTTGCAATTGTCTTGGTTATTTATAGCTAATTGTCCGTTTTCCTTTCGGAAGCAAAGACTTTGCGGTTGATAGCCTGTTAATTTAGTTTTGAATATTTTGTAAAAATTTCTGTTATTTTTTGGAAATCTTTTTCTACATTATTAAGTTGCATATTTTCATATTTTCTTTTAGTTTGTCTAATTATCTTTGATGTATCTTTTCTTACTTCCAAAAAGATGTTATAGTTTATTTCTGTTTATTGGCTTTTTCACTTTTTTAATGCTTTTTCCACCACGAATGTTTTCTACATTTTTGTAAATTGACCAACTTTAGGGCTGTTTTAATAATTTTATGTTTCAATTCTGTGTTGGTTGTTTAACAAGGGTTTATGTTAGGGTTGGTTATATTTTCGTAGGGTCAAACTTTGGGATTAGTAGTCTCTTTTGAATAAGATTTTGAAGTAGCTAAGCTAAGTTTGATTCTAGTCAAGTAGTGATCCATGTCTATGTTAGCTCCTTTCCTAACTTGAACATTCAAAGTCTTTTTATAATTGGGGTATGAAATGGCAACATGGTCAATTTAAAATGGACCAATGTACGTGTTTGGGCATATACAGGTCTTTTGTTTTGTTATTTTCTTCTTAAAATGGGTTGACATTATTCTTAGATTAAATTGCAAACATAGTTCAACCAATCTTCTGCCATAGTTGATCCGTTTAAGAGCGGGAAAACTGCCGACTGTTTTTCTGTACCTTTTTTCTCTCCCTAGTTGGGCGTTGAAATCACCCAATAGGATTTTTACATGGTTAGAAGAAATTTTAGAAATAGTCTTTTCCAGAATTTCATTAACTTCATTAACTGATAGGTGTGCATTGATTAATGTATAGTTTTTGTTAGTGCACTTGAGACATAATGTCATAAGTCGATTATATGATTTATTTACTGACATTAGTTATAAAACCAAGAATTATTTTTGAGATAGCAAAAGCAACACCGAAATGTATACACCATGTCTGAGTATTTTGAGTATTCTTTTGTCCGTTTTACGTTTTAAAAAGTAATGTTTGTGTTGAAAAGTCTATATTATTATTTTTTTGCAAATTCCGTCACCACATAATGTAATTCTAATTAATAATATACGTTCATTTTTTAATGTCATTCTAGTAAAAAAGTATATTTATACTTTTAACAGAAAATGACTAGAGCTTCTAATATAAACTTGTTTGCATTAGTTTTCTTTGCTATATCAATTTCAACTAGGTATGAAAACAAAGACAATTTCATTCTATAGGTCAAAGCAATGGCAGCATCTTTACAATTTCAACCTTTAAAATTGATGTTGACCTGTTTATTGACCCAATTAATGTAAGAAATGTGTAATGAAATGCAAATACCAGAAGTGAGTTGTTAAATTTCCTCTTGCGATTTTTGACATTTAGTGGTGTATATCGGTCTGGTCACGGATCGATATTTATTAAAGTGTTCTCAAGGATGGCAACGTTAAAACACCAACTCAATCATTAAAGAAGATTTTTACAGCATTGAAAGCTTCCCAGCCTAACTCTTTAATTTTTTTTCGAATGATTCTGGAACTGTGACATTATACATTGTCAAGTGACAGAATAGGATCTATTGGTTTAATCAGTCTTGGATATCAAAACCATATTTAGCCTTTTAAGCTGAGCATAATAAAATTCGGCATTAATAATAGTATTCAATAATTCAATTCTTTTATTCAATAGTATCAGAACATCATAGTTAATAATTCCTCTATAACACCACCATGCTGGTAACATTTTTCTATGATTGCTTTTGCCCTGCTTTTGGAGTCAGTAAAGGTGGTTGTCCTGGTGTTAACCAATATTTTACAAAATGTGGATTGCTGAATAGAATCCAGTTATAATCTCCAGTAACAATTTGTTGAAGAAAAGGATCTCTGCCTAATCTGGACAAAAATACACTATAGATGGTTACACATTGAATTTTTTCTTATATCTAAAATGTTGGATGGCACCCACATTCCATGAAATTTTACGATTTGTAAAGATGGTTTGTTTGGTATCAACTTCAATTTCAGCCAACAACCTAATCCTTATTAAACTCAATAATTGTTTCAGATTGTATATCCAAGGCACCATAATAAATAGCATTAATGGCGTTTGTGGCATCAATGTCATTAATATGCTTTTGAAACTAGAAGCAATAAATGTATTATATGAAACTTATCCACTCTTTGCTCTTCCATTCGTATAGGGTAGCGAACTTTTTTATTTTTTTAATTTTTAATTTATACTTAACAATAAGTATACTAAATATCAACGTATTTAACTAGAATATAAATCATATTATTTTAAGTTAAATTATTGTCAGTAAATGGTAATGTTTATAAAATCTAAAAAACGACATTACTTCTGGATACCTCTGATACTTACTATATCTTACAGGAATTGAAAATCATTTGGGCTTGCTAGAACCATTTCTTGGTTGAATAATTTAGTGCTGGAAATCTGTTATTATACATCGCTTTGAAATGGATAGTAATCGGAAACGGATTGAAGACAGGCCTTTCTTTAAAGAACATCATGCTCTTCGTATAATGGTATTATTAGGTGAATCGAAATGTTATCTTTAGAACAAAAAGATTATCAATAGAACAATAAATATATTGTACCTACAATCGAATATGTAAATGGAGAGCGTGGGAAAGATGTTTCTCACCATAACAACGTCAGCTCCATATGACAGTAAGCATCCGAAAGTAATGATTATCCCATCAGAAAAAATTTACTTCTACCTCCTTATTTAATGGACAAAACAATATTTAATTATAAAATTTACGTATTAAGCAATGTTAGTGCAATTTACATTTATTATTGGCTGACTCAAATTGAGCGATTTTTTAAATTCTTAAATAGAACACAAAATTTTCGTTGATTTTAAAATACTTTTTATTGATAATTGAAGCATTGTATATGATATTTAAACACGAAAGACCATATCTGCCAAACGTCCACCCCTTGCAGCTCCACAGACGCATACTGTTTTGTCAAAATTTTGGATGATATTTTGGCATAAACGTAGCTCGATCTCACCAATGACTCGACTGATTTCATCCTTTAGTTCAGGAATCGATTGCAGATTGTTCTTATAATCTGGATTTTTACATAACCCCAAAGAAATTAATCCAACGGTGTCAAATCACATAATCTTGGTGGTTAATTAACATCAACGTTTCTCGCAATAACTCGTCCAGGAAATGTTTCTCTCAATAAATCAATTATTTCATTAGCAGAGTGAGGTGTAGCACTATCATGTTGGAAAATCTACAAAAATTCAGTTATCATCTCACGATATGGAACACCACACACAGTTGCAGCTTCATCAGCAGCATTCTAAAGAAAATACGGCTCAATTACACCTTCTAACCATAATGCACACCAAACAGTGACTGGTTTAGGATGCAATGGTTTCTCATGAATTAATCGTGGATTTTCCTCAACCCAAATCCGGCAATTTTGTTATTAACATAGCCACCCATTCCAGAATGCGCTTTATTTGAAAAGATGATTTTATGAGAAAAATTATTTGTTTGTTCTTTGATGCAATTGACAAATACACGACGTTTTGAACCCAGTCGCTTTAGTTCCTGTGTCATTTGAATTCTATATTTCTTCAGAGCTAGACCCTTTCGTAAAATACGCCATGTTGTGGATTGTTGTGAAGGTCGACTAATGGAAATATCTAGGTCTTCAGCAACACTTTGACGACAAAATCAATATGCTCTTGTGAAGGACCACTATGGCTATATATTGCTCTTCTTTTATATTCCACAGAATCAGTTTCTTGAAATTCTTGAACAATTCGATTGAGGGTGGGTTCAGATGGACGATTATGCAAACCGTAAATATAATGAATTTTTTTAAATACATTTTTGACAGAACGCCCGTTTTCATAAAATAATTCAGCAAATTGAACGCTTTGCTGTATTGTGTACCATTTATTTAAATGTCATACATTACACTTCTGAAATGAGACTAGACCTAGGCAAATTCACAACGCCATCTGTGTTTTATCCAAGAATTAAAAAGATCGCTCAATTTTAAAGACCTGTAACATCAATAACTTCACCGAAAATAATATACTTATTTAACGATCCAATAGGTTACAATATATACATAATTCATTTTGTTTCATGATTCATCTTCATAAAATTAAAATAACATCATATCCTTATTTGAGTTCAAAATTAAACTATAAATTCAACTGGAGACATATTTAGATCCACGCCATAAGCAACTAGAAAACAAATGCCACTACACCCGAGGATTATGTAATATCTCTCCGATACGATACTAACACAGTTACACCATCCGCTCCCCCCTATTGTTTCGAACCGGCAGGCTTGCGGGCCAGAACAGGAAGAGGAACAAACCGGAAGATTGTATTAAATCAGGGAACGTGTCATACAAGATGCCGACCTGGAATGCACCTATAGAATTTGATGAAGTTGCCGCTGAAGCGACCGAGTTTAAAATAACCTGACGATCTAGAACAATAAACAAAAATATGTTTTATCCAGGAACGTTTACATCACAAGTATAAAATAGTCTTTAGTTTATAAATTACCACTAAAAATTAGTATGATAATTGATCGAAATGGATTTAATAGAATAAAAACTATAACTCTTATCAATTCTTCTATTGGAACCTTCAGTGTGAAAAACTAAACACCAAATCACTTCTGTAAAGCTCTCGATGCATGTTTCGCTATCCATGTTAGCATCATCAGGAGATGATTTAATCTAATTCTAAAAATAAACTACGTTCTATTTATATGATAACCCTAATTACTGCTACCTACTACCTAGGAAGCGTACTACCTACCTAATGAAGCGTGTAAAAAAAGGACAAAACAAAAAGGAAAAAAGGAACAAAAAAATGAACCGTGAAGTTTAGTGAGCCTTACCTTACCTTACTAACCTTACCTCGATCACAATCTTGACAGCTAATTTCCTAAATCCGCGACTTTTCATATTGATCTACTTTATCCTTTGGATTGCCCAGAACTTCTCTTAATTTATTATATGATTTGTACACAAACTTAATGTCTACTTTTTTCAAAATTTTGTCTAGCCCTCGTGTTAATTGGGTATCAAACGGAATTACCATTAATTTATTTTTGCTCTGATCCTTTTGAAAAGTCGAATTTTTTTTCAATTTCTAAACTTACGTTTTCTAATTAATTTATCTACAATGTTCTTATTATAATCGTTCACTTCGGATACCTCCATAATTAATTTTAATTATTTGTTATAATTATCTTTGTTTAAAGGAAAATTGATTAATCTATTTACAATAAAATTTAAACCAGGCATCTCATTTTGGAAGCTATGATTTGAATGGTAGGAATGTATCTCGAAGTGTTGGTATTTATTTTTTTAAATATCAAAATCTAATCTATTTTGATTGTTTTTACTGACTAAACCATCCAGAAATGGTAAACTATCGCTGTTTCGAATTTATGCGTGAATACCATGTTTTGAGATTTATTATTTAAGTTCTTAATAAAATAATCTATGTTTTCATTTTTTGAATTGAAAATTGCAAAAATATCATTTACATATCTTAACCATACCTTCGGAAAGTAACTGAATTCGTTTTTCGTCTCGATTTCAAATTTATTTATGAATAAGTTAACTAAATACGGTGACAGATGATTGCCCATTGCTGTTCCTTCTTATTGTTCGTAAAACCTGTTATTAAGCTGAAAACAATTTTGCTTCATACACAATCTTGCTAAGGAGATGTATCCAGAAACAATCTTCTTATTAAAACCATTTAACTCGAGTAACTCCCTTAGGTATGTCAAAGTATGTGGAATCTGGACACTCGAAAACGACGATGGTACGTCAAAGAAAACCAACTCACCTTCCTGTAGATGTGTGTTTTTAACTTTTTCTATAAATTTTGTTGAGTTTATCACAAAACAGGAAGGTAGTTGGTTTGGTAGATTTTCAAATTCCTTTGTTAACCATTTTTCCAAGTTTTATGTTGAAGAATCAACGGCTGATACAATTAGGTAGGTAGTACGTTTCCTAGGTAGTAGGTAGTAATTAGGGTTATCATATAAATTGAACATAGTTTAGTTTTAGGATTAGATTAAATAATTCCTTGATGATGCTAACATGGTTAGTGAAATGTGCTTTAAAAAAGTGATTTGGTTTTTAGAGGCAAATCCCTTTGAGTTTATATCTTTTATATCAAAATGTATTTATGTTGTTCAAAAAAAACACATTCTCGAGCAAACTGAAAAGTCAGATACTTTCTAAATGAAATATTAGTTTTTTGGTCCAAAATTGATTTATTTTCCAGCATAGTAGCTCGATAATAGTTATCAATAGTTAGCTCGATAAAGCCTCGATTGCGCTCAATGATTTTCCAACTTTGTTTGGTTTCCAAGTGGTGCGACTTCACAATCTCTGCAAAATAGTTCAGTTCAGAGTTTCAGCGATGATTTCTTCATTTGATAAACATTTCTAATTAGCTAGCCAGTTCTGTAACTTTGAAAATATAAAGAAGTCAGAAGAATCTAAATCCAGAGAATAGAGTGGATGTGGCATTAATTCGTAGCTTAAATTGACAAATTTCGTTGTTGTAATGGCAGACGAATGGGCGGGTGAATTGTCGTGTTGAAAAGGCACTTATATTTTCACCAAATGACGACAAGTTTTTTTGCCAACTCTTCATGAAATTTTACCACTTATTCAGCACAATGCTTTTCTGTGATCATTTTTCCTTTTTCCAAATAGTCGATGAAAATAATGAGCCATGACTTTCGGGCGAGTGGAAGCGTCGTCGCCGGTTTTTCGGAACACTTTTACCGGATTACACCCACTCTTTGGACTGATCATCTATCATTTCTGGCATATAGTGATGAATCTAAGCTTGATCAAAAAAATCTTTTAGATTGAAGTGTAAACACTGCAGTGAATCAATCAATTCCATTTTTGGTACGCAGTGAGCAAATGCGTCACACATCGCCTTGATAACTCACTTATACCCAGGATGCTCCTTACACACTCGTCCGAGATGTTTATTACCTCAGCAATCTCTCGAACCAATCATTATCACCCAATATGGATTTTGTTAACTATTCCGTTAGTAGTGATATAAACCTTCCTTAGTAGTAGGGACTTGAGAGTAGATCGTCACTTATGCTCGTTCGATCACATCGAAACTAGTAAACCACTTATGTACCATCAAATGTAAAGCAGCATAGTCCCCATAATGTATTTTCTACTTGGCGGCATGAAAGAAAAAAATATTTTGAAAAATATTTGTAGATACAAGTTGAAAACATATGAAAGAACAAAAGAGTTGAAGACATAGAGAAGAACAAACCTTCTGGTTTGTTGAAGCAGCTTTATAATGAACCAGCTTGAACAGTTTTATATATACATATATATATATATATATATATATATATATATATATATATATATATATATATATATATATATATATACACACATATGATTCTGGAGTAAATGACAACATTTCGGTTGCATATTCAGGAACTGAAAATTAATAGTTTTCTATAAAATTAATTCTATTCTGACCTGTTACAGATATAGTAATAAAGTGAATGTGACTAAAATAGTAATAAAATGTTCCTTTACTTTTTTTTACTGCTAAGCAACCATTGTTTATACCAGTTTATACCAGTTAATTAATATTTTGTCATTAGCAAATTGTTTTAAAGTTATTTCATTGATTTCAACATGCCTTCTTCATTCTCTCATCGTGAATATGATGATATATTATTTATTTATGGATGTTGTAACGGAAGCCCAAATCGCACAGTCTCCGAATATCAGTGTCGTTTTCCGTTCCAGAGATTGCCACATAGAAAGGTTTTTGAACAAATTTGCATTACTGCTAGAGAATCTAATATGTTTCCAAGCGTGAGAATTGTATCTTAACGGGAATTGAAACTTGATCCTGAACAATAAGAGGCAATCCTTGATATCGTTGAAAATGATCTAAGAGTAAGTACAAGGGCTGCAGATATTTGTCAAATGACATAATCGTCTGCTTGGAGGACTCTTCACATGAATTTGTTTATATCCATTTTATTTACAACCGGTGCAACATTTGCAGGATGGTGATTTTTCGTTGAGGATGTGGTTTTGTAACTGGATAAATTCAAATCGGATTATACAAGTATGTTCTGTTCACCGATGAAGCACAGTTCACTCGTGATGGCATTAATAATCTTTATAATGAACATCGATAGTCCGATGAAAACCCTCACGCTACCGATGAACATAATTTTCAATATCAATTTAGTATTAACGTGTGGTATGTTATGCTAAAAAATGAATTAATCGGTCATTCATATTCAACGGTTATCTCACAGGAGAATCATTTGCAAAACCTATTAGAAAAGGTGTGACTTATTATTTTCTCTTTTGAAACAAAATAAAAAATATATAGATCACAGCGACGGCAGCTGTTCGCCGGGAGCACCGGGAAGAAGGTCCAGGACAGAATGAAGCCACGACAAAAGTTGAGCGCCACCCGGTTACTTCATATATCGGAAAAGACCCTGGAACCGGGAAGGGGTCTATCTTAAATAAAACGGTTTACTAGAATTTTATACATATATATTATAAAAGCACACTCAAAAAAGAACGACACAAAGTACACAAAAAAAGGAATAACTAAAACTATCAAACAAAAGGCACGGGAAGGTTTAGGAAAGGTGGTTCTCCAAACCTTCCCGTGAAAGAAATCAAAAATCAAATACACAGCTCTGAATTACACCAGCTGGTCTCTATGTCCCTATACTTACAAATTAGAGGTTATTTCCTCTATTCTGACAATAGTAAAAAGATCGATATATAACGCTAGGGTAACCAAGAATGGTCAGACGGCAAATAGATACAAAATATAAGATGATAACGTGACCATTATCAGTATAAGAAATTATGGTAATAATGTTTTTGTGAAAAATAACTGGTAATTGCGATCCTTAACGGTACATGAAAATATAATAAAAAAAGGGTTTATCTGGTCTTATTTCCTGATGTTGTCTATCCTTGCCTGTCAAGGTACTGGGTGTCCAAAAACACTGAGTACGACTGCGGGCAGTCCGGTATCCCTATGCGGGGGTCCCGAAATAATCTCGATCTGACCAACCGGTTACTCTGCCATGTAGCCCCAAAAAGGTGTAAGGTTTCCACGATGGTCGCGCTCTTAATAGGTGGTCGTGCAGCGGCCTGATGTCTGTTGATCGGATTCTCTGCTGCCGGGTCGTAAAACCCTCTCGGTTGGAAGGGTAAGGCGCGAAAACGTCCGCTCACCTGGAGATTTGGAGTTAGACTCTCTTGTCTTGCCCAAAACGATACCGGAGCTCTTTCAGTTAAGAATTTGTCCGAAATTAACCTATCAGTGGTGATCAACAATTTACGAATGCTACCTGTAGCGATCAAGAATTTGTGAATGCTACATTACCTCCTTCCAAAAAGAAAATTAAAGACTGCGAGAGGAGGCTTTAATTTTGATCGGTCCATATCGGAGATTACCTTGAAGCGTATACCTATGGAATGGAACACTGGAACACTGGAACAGTGGTAAGAAAATACCCAATCTATCCCAAAAGAAAATACCAAAAAAAGGAAATATCCTCTTGTATACCAAATACGAAAAGGGAATAATCCAAATACGATAAAGGGAATCAAAACACAACACCAAATAAATTTCGGAAGATAACTCATTTACCCAGAAAGTCGTCCAGGAACCCAAGGCTATGACTTGGAACCCAAGGCTATGACTGAACAGACGTCATGCTGATCAAGCTGGTTAGATCATAACGGCTAGGTGGGTGTGACGGTAACTCAGTTGGCATTGCGTGCCCTTACCGAAAACTGAAAGGAAAGACACCTCGTTTACCAACCTCAGCTGAACAACACAACACTCGCAGCCACGTCTCCAGACCTCCCTTAAAACGAACTGAGAGCAAGTGAACTTCCAAAAGGTGGAAAACACGTAACAATAACCGCTATATCCACCACAATACGGAAGTGAAATATAGTTTTCACCAAACTAAAATTTACAAAAAAACTCAAACGAAATTAAGTGATAATCTACAAGGTGACCCGTAAAACAGACACTGCCATAGGCCTTCCGGAATGCACTCTGAGGGAGCTGAGATGCCACCCAGTAGTGACACCCAATTAGGACTCGAAGTCGCAACCAGATGATCACCCCCCGTAGTGTGTCCTTCCCTGAGAATTGTCCAAGAACTGTATTCCGAAATCCTAGGGCACCCGTCCTAAAACGGCCCCTAAAAATGGAAACATACTCAGTGATCTACACTGAAGAAAAATAACTTTAAAGCCTGCATGATAGTGAACTAAGATGCGAGGTAAAATAAAGAAAACCGACATAGTCGAGTCAAGAAATAGGACTGAGAGAATTCGAGCAGCGGAATAAGCAATAACGAGCGCTTGCGAAACACAGAAGCGTGATTGTCACTAGGTTTAGTCTTGATAACTTTCGCGTATCACACATCCCTATGGGAGTCACAATAAGTAGGTCAAATACGGTAGGTCATAATTGGTGCGGACTTCTAAACCAGAAAAGCAAACAAGCTTGTCGCTGAGAAAAAATAACGCAATTCCCTCGTAACATTCAATCGTACCTATTTAAAATTTAGACTAGGAAAAATCTATTGGCTGAAGGCTACAGTTGTTGGTTATGAGAAAGGCCTAAAATCCAAGCATAAATACATTTATATTTGCCTAAATCCTTCCCACGGCTTGCGTCAAACTAGCTAACGAAAGGTAGTACCAACATATTCACCATCAAACCCGGGACAAAGGCCAACGACACCGAATGGAAGCGCTATTAATCCTAAGGTTACGAGTCCAATTGCCACTCGGGCTTAGCGGAACCAAAGGCGGAAAGCACTACCAAAGGTCGAAAAAACTTTGCTGTGGCGGATCACGACAACGCAAAACGTAACGCAGCCTAGCTGCGAGGAGCTCGCAGGAACAACTCTAGATTCACTTCCCAAGCGAATACAACTGAGTTAACTAAAGTCTGCAACACCAAACAGAAACGCTATCTAATCCTAAGGTTACGAGTCTCAAATGCTACTTGAGCTCGGCAGAACCAAAGGCGGACAGCTTTGTTAAGTGTCAACCAAAGAAAACGATACCATGGTGAATCACACCAACACGGAACGTAACGCAAATCACCGCAAAAAATCGCAGATATAGTATCACAATTTACTTCTCAAGTAAATCTACACAATCTGGCTACGGCCAGCGACACGGTATGGAAATGCTATCAGGTCCTAAGGTTTCGAGTTCAATCGCCACTCGGGCACAACGGAACCAAAGAGAGACAGCACGGCCATGTGTCAACCAAAGAAAACGTCTCCGTGGCAATTCACGCCAACGCAAAACTTAATGCAGAACGACCGCAAAAAATTCGCTCAGCCAATTCATGACTTACTTCCCAAGTAAATCCAACCTGGCTAAGTAAAACTTAGCCACCGAACTGAAACGCTAGCTGTTCCTAAGGTTACGAGCTCAATCGCCACTCTGGCACAACGGATCCAAAGGCAGACATCAACGTCCAGTGTCGACAAAACAAATACTTTTCCGTGGCAATTTATGCCAACGCGAAATTTATACTGAACGTAACTTGGCTAAAGCCAGCGACATGCAATGGAAATGCCATCTGATCCTAAGGTTACGAGGTAAATCGCCGCACGGGCACAGCGGAACCAAAGGTGGACAACACTGCCATATGTCGACAAAACGAAGTAAGGCCCTTACTTCACTTAAACAAAACCTAGATTACTCTCCAAGTAATTCTGGACAAACTCAAAACGGAGGAACAAAGATTTCTCTTCTCAAATAAGATGCGTCTAGCGCAAACTCGATAACGTAACACAGGCTTGTTCTTACTGAAGTAAAAAAGTACAAAACGAAGTCTGGAAAAGTACAAAAACGAAAAGAAAAAGAAAAGTGAAAAGTGACTTTTCCAAAAAAGAACTAAAAAGGCTGAGCGAGGCTGTACCTAAAAACTGCCAGCTCAGAACAAAAAATAAATCAAAAACGTCACTGAGTCTAACTATGGTCAACTCCGGGAATATCGGAATACTCTACACAGGGTAATAAATCTTTAACGTGCCATTTCCCTGCACGTGGCCCATCCATATTTTTTAGTTCGTAAACTAAAGGAGACAACTTCTTAAAAACAAAGGAAATAATGTGTTTGGGGCTAAGTTTCGATGCGAACATATCGGGAGCACTCGACAACTTCTTGTTAGGACGCCAAACCCTATCACCCACTTTAAAACTTACATCCCGTTTCCGGAGGTTATAGGATTTTGAATTCCTCTCATATGCGAAGTGAAGTTTCTGACGCACCGCAACAAACAAATCACGAAACTCTTTCAAGTTTTCGGCATAAGTGCCCCTGTCACCTGGTACAACTTCAATAGATTGGTACGGCAAAGAGGAGTTATAATATTCTCCTGATAGGGGAACATGCCTTCCGAACATCAGGTATTGGGGGGCAAACCGGTTACTTCATGGATCGCGGTATTGATGGCCTGTCTGATTTCCGGAATATGCAAATCCCAGTCCTTGTGTCTACCTATGTAACACCTGATAGCTGTCGTAATGGTTTTATTATTACGTTCCACGAAATTACACTGAGGAGAATAAAACGGGGTGAACCATTGCTTAACTTTATACCTGTCACATAATTCCTTCATACCTTTGTTCTTGAAATTCGGAGCGTTATCACAAATCAGGATTTGGGGAACTCCAACTGAAAGGAATATGTGATTCTCTATATGGTTCATGACCGCTGGGCATTTGGCATTTCTCAACGGAAAAATGAACGTGTACTTAGAAAACCAATCGGTGGCTACCAATAACCATTTGTTACCCTTTCTGGAACGAGGAAAAGGACCTATAAAATCTACCGAAATGATTTGACCAGGTCGGTCAACTACCTTCTCCTTACCCATAATACCAATCTTACTTAAGTTTGAGTGTTTCTGAGCGCCACACACCAAACACCTTCTTACAAATCTCAAAATATCTGACCTCATCTTAGGCCAATAATACATCTCCTGTACTCGGAACAAGGTTTTCCGAAAACCAAAATGGCCACTAGTGGGAGGAATATGACACGACTCGATAATTATCGCTTTCTGATGTTTAGGAACCAAGGTTTTCCACTCTCGGATATTAAAAGTATGATTCTGCTTACAAGGAATGAATTTTTGAATGTAGTGGTTCTCAACTCGCCATTGAGGAAATTTGTCCGGGTTGTTTACAATCTTTTCACGGAGCGCAATATACCAGGGGTCAAGAGAATCTACTTCGATCGAGAAAGATGAAACTTGCAAACACGTATTCTCGGAATCTGCTGAAAGGCTACTCTCTGCCTCAGGATGCGGTATTCTACTCAAAGCATAAGGAACCAAGTGCATCGAACCTTTTCTATGCTGTAGGTCAAAAGTATGCTGTCTTAACCTCAGTAACCAACGACTAAGTTTACCTGACGGAGTGTTTAAATTAAAAAGCCACATAAGACTAAAATGATCAGTGATGACCGTAAAACGAGAACCTTCTATCCAAGGCCTAAACTTTTCAATACAGAATATTACGCCTAGACATTCACGCTCCGTCACGGAATAATTCTTCTCCGCTCTAGATAAGGAGCGACTCGCGTAAGCGATTACTCGTTCCTCTCCGTCTATAAACTGGGTCAACATACCTCCAATGCCGACATCAGACGCACCGGACTGAACGAAAAATTTCTGACTAAAATCAGACTGAGTTAAGATTGGTGCACTTATAAGTTTTTGTTTGATGGCTAAAAATGCAGACTCCGCTCTCTCATTCCACTCTACGGCTTGTTTTTTCTTCTTGCCTTTAAGAAGGTCGTTCAAGGGACTAACAAGAGAAGAAAAGTCCTTAATGAACCTACGGTACCATGAACACAAACCAATGAAACGTTTCACCTCGGTTGAAGTGCGCGGACGCGGATAGACATAGACGCGGACGCGGACATAGACTCAACCTTTGACGGATCAGTAGCTAGAGAATTGTTACCGACTATATACCCTAAATACTTTAAAGATGTCCTAAAAAATTGGCATTTTTCTAAATGAACAGTAAGGCCAGCTTCCTTAAGTAGGTTCTTAGCGGTCTTTAAAAGTTCCACATGATGTTCCCAGCTAGGAGAGCATAGCAATATGTCATCCAGATACGAGAAAATATGTGGTTCGTATTTAGGTCCAAATATCGAATAAGTTCGTTCATAAGAGAGCTGAGAAGTGTTTGGAAGTAAATTGTGGTATTTTTGAAAACTACAAAACGTAGTCTAACTATTTATTGTAGAAGAAATATTTATAAAAATGTATACATTTAAATTTTTGTTCTCTGTACCTCTGTAACAACATAATTTTTGGTCCTAATATGTAGCTGAAATATTGATTTTCCTCCTGAATCATATATATCCTCCTCAATAAATATATATATATATATATATATATATATATATATATATATATATATATATATATATATATATATATATATATATATATATATATATATATATATATATATATTGACCAGTTGTTCACCAGTGGTGCGGCTGATATTTAAATTCTGGAACTAACCCCTCCAGTCTTAAGCTCTGAACCGTCATGGTTCAAACCTTTAATTCAAAGTACAAGATGAAGCGTTCTAGTAATTACAAAATTACCCCAGGAGGTAGACAATCCTTTGCCAGCTTTGCTGGTACAACCGGACTTTCGGAATCTGGGGCGTCCGGGCTTAAACGCAAAATATTTCAGAGGGAGTCGGAGACCTCTGGCCAACGTCTGAAACCGAAAACAAAAACTTTCTTTGGAACGGTAAATATCAATTCCCTCCTGCGTCCAGGAAAACTACACGAATTGGGGCGAACATTAAATCAGCAAAAAATCCAAATTTTAGCTTAGAGTTGAAACAAAAAATTATTAAAACAGCCTTAAAGTTGGTCCCTTTACAAAAACGTAGAAAACATCCGTGGTGGGATGAAGTTTGCGAGCAAGCAGTATTAAGCCGAAGTAAAGCATTCAAAGATTGGAACAGTCAAAAAACAGCAATAAACTATAACATATTTTTGGAAGTAAGAAAAGAAACATCGAAGTTAATTAGACAAACTAAAAGAAAATATGAAAACAATCAACTTAATGAAATAGAAAAAGATTTCCAAAAAATAACAGCCGAAACTTTTACAAAACATTTAAAACTAAATTAACAGGCTATCAACCGCAAAGTCTTTGCTTCCAACAGGAAAACGGACAATTAGCTCTAAATAACCAAGACAATTGCAAAGAACTTGCGAAATATTTTGAACAAATACTAAACTGTCCTGAGCCCTTAAACAAATTACCAACACTAAACACTAAACAAACAAACGCAGATTCATTACCACCGAATGAAGATGAAATAATTAGGCAAATCAAGCGGCTTAAAAATGACAAAGCTTCTGGTGAAGATGGAATCACTGCTGAACTTTTGAAATCCGCTGGTCCAGGTACAATCAAGGAAATAACCAAAATTCTACATGAAGTTTGGCGAACCGAACGGATTCCGGAAGACTGGAAAGATGCTCTAATCCATCCACTACATAAGAAAAGAGATAGAACGGATGTAAACAACTACAGAGGGATATCTCTTCTCCCAGTTTGTTACAAGATTCTATCTCAATGTCTACCTGACAGAGCACAGGGACAGTTAGAACCTAACATTGGTGAATATCAAGTTGGTTTTCGACTGGGCAGATCCTGCCCTGAGCAGATCCTGAATCTAAAGTTGATTCTAAGACATCAAAAACTGTACAATAAAAATTTCGTCTGTACATTTGTGGATTTCAAAAAAGCATATGATTCTATTGACCGCGAATCTTTATTCCGAATCTTGAAAGAACAAGGACTAGATCTGAAAACACTGGCAATTATTAAAGCGACGTTAACTAACACAAGGTCAAAAGTTAAATTCATGGGTGACATCTCAGAGCCCTTCGAAATTAAAACTGGAGTGAGGTAAGGGGATGGACTCTCGCCAGTCTTATTTAACTGTGTTCTAGAAAAAGTAATACAGGAGTGGCGTGAAAAAAAGTCGGCACTGAATATTGACCAGCCCATTAAACTGGGGAGAACCAACATCAAAATTGATTATCTGGCATTTGTTGATGATCTAGCAATTTTAGTTCAAGATGTATTAACGGCACAGAAACAGATTGAAATCCTAAAAGAAACAGCAGAAAAGGTAGGACTCCAAATTTCCTTTGAAAAGACACAATACATGACCTGCAACATACTAAGAACACCATTTTTAAAAACAAAATATGGTAACATCAGACGAGTCACTCAATTCAAATATTTGGGTGAAATAATCATGGAAAATAGGATGGAAAAAGCGGCCAATAAGGGTATATGTCAAAAAAAATGGAAACGACATTGAGACTTACACAAAATATTTCCAACAAAAAATGCCTACCTAAAAACACAAAACTGAGACATTACAACACAGTTATTAAGCCAGAATGTCTATATGCTGCAGAAACGCTCATTTTGAATAGAAAGACGGACATCGAGGACATTGAAAAGAAGGAAAGAAAAATCATAAGAAAAATTCTAGGCCCCAAACAAATAAATAGCACAACATACCGACTTCGAGAAAACCAAGAAATCAAACAATACACAGATATACATAGCGATATGAGAAAAAGAAGACTTAAGTTTTACGGACACATCAAACGGATGAATCCGAGTAGGCTAACTAGACAAATAGTCGAATTTTATGAAAATAGGAGTAGAGCTAAAGTAGAAATAATTAAATGGATTGCTGCAAATAAAGAGGACCTAAGATCAGCAAATATTACACAAAATGAAATTCAGGATAGAGGCTGTTTCAGACACAAGGTTAACGTTTGGAAGGTTGGCCAGAGAGAAAAATGTAGGAAGACTGGAACAACTTGGTCGGACGAAAGGAAAAAAGCTCATAGCGAAAGAATGAACTTAGTAAGGGCGCAAAGGAAGGCTAACAACAACAAACGCCTCTAATTGTACTTCGCGTGCTCCATCAGGGCCCATACGTGAATAATATATATATATATATATATATATATATATATATATATATATATATATATATATATATATATATATATATATATATATATATATATATATATATATATAATCAATTAAAACATTTCTAGGCTAGTTAATAAACTGTTCAATAAACTAGAGTTTAGAAGTATTGTAAAAGTGTATGGCCCGAGATTCGGCCATGCAGATTTATTTGTAGCAAATGACCGACGGTCAGACCTCTTTCAGATATTCGGTCTGAATTGTGTAAGTAACTTACGAGACTTCGTTATTTCGAATCATTAAACGAAAAATATTTTATGTATGGTTTAATTATTTATGGGAGTTTTAGCCGATGGGTTTTTAATATACTCTGAAACAAAAAGAAGACACCACGCCCAGAATACATATTTGGATTAAATTGAAAATGTACTCATTATATAGCATAACTTAAATACAAAAATTCAAGCAAAAATTGCTTTTATAGAGTACCTTATGTTTAATGGTTTAAAACAATTTGTGTTTACGATGTTGTGAGATATTTTACTATGCTGCTGAGGCAAGCATTTTTTTTATAGTTTTACTAAATATATTACAATGCGACGGGTTCGTACAACATAACGTTTTAGGACATTGATAAAATAGTTCGATGATCAGAGTTATGTACGAGTATGACGTTGTGGTCATCCCAGAAGTATCCAAGATGATCAATGGCATTTTGAACCTTTTGTTGTACGAAATAGATATGGTAATATTCCAAGAGTGTGTGGTGCCTTTACATTTGATGAGGATCTGTGCTTATTGGCTGCTTTATCTTATAGCGCTCTAAAGTAATCGTCGCTTAGAATGGTACTGAACTAACATTGAATTGGACCTGAAATGGTGCCTTATAGATGTTTTCGAGATGAAAGGAGAAATTTAATGTTCGCATTAGAATAGCATACAGATATCAGTTTAGGAATTATGGTATGGGCAATTATATGCTTCGAATACAGCTTACATGTTTTTTTTATTTAAATAAATTCCCCGAAGGACATTTACTGATATTACAATCTGATCTAATATAAATTAATAAGTAATTCTATTCTAACTTAAATTGGTACTTCGAAAACTTAAATCTAAGGCTTGACTAGTGATAAGATCACTGATATTTTAAATGCTCGGGTAAACTGCATCTGTGTGCCTTTCGCAGAGGTTCTCGTCTACATATTGCCTCAGTTGCTTTTTATCTAAGCTTTGGTATATGTGTTACAGACGCAAATACGGTGTCTCAGACCGGGTGCAACTGCTAACGCTATGAAATTTCTGTGATACGTGATTTGTCTTGGTATCTGAAAAGTATATTTTTTGGTAAGTACTTATCTAAATATTTTGAAAATACCTCAGATATATAAATTCTATATATAATTGTAAGTTGCTTATTTGAGCCGTTCTTCCCATCGCGCTCATCTGAAGATCTCGATGGAGATCACTATCTCTGATGTATCATGGTGCATTGACAATAATCCTCAGTACTTTGTTCTGGAATATCTGGATGACTAAAATATTACTCTTGGCGGCAGAGCACTAGAGGTGTATAGCGTAGGTGCTATTTCTGAGTACCGTGGCGCACTGACGATGTTCCTCAGTACTTTGCTCTGGAATCTCTGGACGATTAGAGTCTAAGTCTTGGTGGCACAACCCCAGAGCAGTATGCCACAAGTCCACACCAGTTACAGAATTTGTTCATACAATAGTATTTTGTTATAGGTAGATAGACTGAAGTGCCTCCCAAGTAACCCATAACCAACCATTTTCTTGTACCCTATATCAACCTCTCAGTAAGCAATCAAGCAAAAAGAAAAATCTTTTTGACATGAACTTTCCAGCCAAGTCTTGTGTTTAAGGTGTTGCCTAGATATTTTGCTGAGTTTGTATAGGGGATCTGGGCATTATTTAGGAATTATTTTGAAAGTTGTTGTTCTCTTTTATTTGTGAAATTGATGTGTACAGACTTGGTCTTGTTCAGTTTGATACGTTGTCTTTTGGTCCAATTGTTTATTTGGTTAACTGATATTTGGAGTTTATTTGCAGCCTCTTCATGATATTTGCCTACCGCTAGGATAGCAGAATCGTCTGCAAATGTGGCTATTGTATCTTGTTCTAGTTGTGGAATGTCACTTGTGTATATCAGGTACAATATAGGCCCCAGGACGCCTCTTTATGGCATTCCTGCTCTATTTTCTTTCAACTTTGTGTATGCTTCTTCTTGCTTTATTCTGAAGAATGTGTCTGATTTGTGGTATTCTAATAATTCAGGATATTTTTGCGCAAGAAGAATATTCAGCTTATATTTTAGCCTATTGTGCCATACCTTGTCAAAAGGGCGCAACATTAAGGAAGGTAGCAGCGCAGACTTCTTTGTTTTGTAGCTATTTTTCAATTACATCGTTTATTCTGTAAACCAGATCTATGGTTGAAGGGCTCTCTCTAAAACCAAACTGATGATTTAGTGCCTTTCTTCAATAAAGCGTTTCAGCCTTTTCAAGAATATTTTTTCCTTTTCCTTTTTCAAGAATATTTTTTCAAATAATTTCGATAACTTATGACACTTCGTGAGGAGGTTTTCCTGACTTAGAGATCATAATGACTTCTGGCACTTTCCCCATTCCAGAAACATACATTAATCTCAATGAAGCATTAAAAAGGTGTGTAAGTTTTATTGTGGCTTTTTTTGGAAGTTGTTTTAATACCCCTTTAGATACAGCTTACATAGACACACAGCTTTTAGTAGCGTTACTGTATTAGTTGGCGAGCGTCCCAGATTTATGGTCGTAGTAATATGTATGGGATAGCATTGACGGAATTCTTCGTGGATTGCTTCAGACGCTAGCCACTTTAAATAAATTTAAAACATGTATTTAACGTGCCTGATATAGTTTGCCACAAGAAAAGCTTAAATCATCTATAATAATACGATCCATACCTCGCAGAGTTACACTCATTATTAATCTAATGTATAGTGATTTTTACAGATTCCGCAGTAGGCTCCTTCTGAAACATTTAGAAAATAGTAGAATTTTAAATGATACACTTGCAGCTTTTTAATGTTTCAAATGTTTATTATAGATTTTGTTCTATATATGTTTCGCTTTATTAGAGCTTTCTCAAGAGTAGCTTGAACTAATACTAATGGTCAAACATAGTGTTTCGAAGTATACAGGTAAAATAATTTCTTTTTTATTTCTTTTTTTTTTAACGTTTAGTCCAATTATCCTAAATATCAACTGGTAAAAACTGGATTATTCAATCACAATATGATCTTATCTATTACATTTTATTGTTATGTTAAATTGTTAAATTTAGTTCGTCATTCGTGATTTGTTTTAATTATATGACTATTTCTTAGAATTTTTTTATTTCCAATATTTCTAGTAGGTCTAATTTTTTATTTTTCTTTTATGAGTGTAATAATTTAACATTGTTTATATTTATAAAATGACTGTATAGAATGTTTTCAATACAATGTGCACACATTCCAGTGCTTTTTATGTTATTTAAAATATCTCTTTTGTATTATTTTATTCTACAACCTATATTTCTACCACTTTGACCGATATATACCGCTTCACAACATTCTACCTACATTAAGTTTAGTTACACTAATAGTCTTAGGTTGTAAGACCTAACAGTTTATTTAATCTTTTACACACTGTATTACTAAATCAATTCTTCTATTGGAACCTTCGGTGAGATACGCTAAACTCGAAGATATACGAGATTGAATTGTGAATTGATTGTGATTCTGATCAGGACATCAGAATCTCTGGATTAAATTATCTCCTGACGATGCTAACATGGTTAGCGAAACGTGCATCGAGAAGTTTTCAAAAAGTGATTCGGTGTTTAGTGGTAAATCTTTTCGAGTTTACTGTATTAGTAGATTTAGAAGTATAATTAATAAATTTACACGATTTGTCTTTTTGCTTTTTAATGCTATAGAATTCTTGTACATTTGACATTCTTTGTTTATTTTTTAACAATTTGTCAATTAATCCTTCTTTGTAGCCATTGTTTTTTGCTATCTGTTTAATGGTATCGAGTTCACTATTAAAATTGTCTTTGTTTTGTGGAAAACTAACTAACCTATGTATTAGACTACGAAAAGGAGATAGTTTGACTTGCCAAGATTGCTTAGAACTAAAGTGTAATACCAAGCCGTGTCTGTGGTAGTCGGTTTTCTGTAAATATCAAATTGTAATGTATTAGATATTTTCTTCATCTTTATGGCTAGGAAGTTAATTTCATCAAGTCCAATATCCATAGTAAATTGAATATTTTTGTTTATGGAATTCAAATGGTCTAAAAACGTGTGTAAATTTCTTTCCGTATCATTCCAAATGCAAAAAATATCGTCCACGTATCTGCGCCAGTGTGGTATATTGTTTGATGGATTTTTAGAGTTAAAAATAACATTTTCGAAATCAACCATAAAAATTTCAGCTAACAAAAGTGAGCCCATTAGAAGATCGTGTTTTTGTTTATAAATCTCATTGCTATATTCAAAATAAATTACAATAATTTACAAGACAATAGAGACATAGAAGACAAATTAAAAATTGAATAAGAACAGCAATTCTAGTTTGCCTAGAACAACAATTAATCTGGTGTAAATTAACTCTAAAGAAACTAAGGATTGTGAAGCGATACATATATAATATATATATATATATATATATATATATATATATATATATATATATATATATATATATATATATATATATATATATTTATAAATATATGCTAGACTATTAGTCCGGGAGTACATTCGATCGTTTCGCCAAGGTCACACTTCAGACTAAAAGTCTTCAGACAAGCATTGAGAATGCCAAGTGTGACCTTGGCGAAACGTCTGCACGTTCCCAACAAACGGGACACAAACGATCGGATGTACTCCCGGACTAATAGTCTAGTGTGTTCTTCCATCCGCGAAACACGAAACACTACGAATTAACATAGAAATATTGGATATAAACAAATTCTTCATAAATAGTCATGTTATAACCACGAATGGCCAGCTAAATTTTCAAAACACCCGGTAATAGATATGATCATGTCGTAATTGAATAGCCCGGTTTTTATCAGCCGATATTTAAGATAATTAGACTAGACGTTAAAAAAACAAGAAATAATTTTATCTGCTTACTTGGAAACACTGTGTTTGACCATTAGTATTAGTTCAAGCTACTTTTGAGAAAACCCTAACAAGGCGAAATATATCTATATAAACTAGAAAATCTATATATCTAGAAATCTATAATAAAAGTTTGAAACATTAAAAAGTAACCACAATCATTATTTATTTTAACAATGAAAGTTTACTTTAGACAAAAAATACGTCAATTCAGATATCTAGGGGGAAGTACCTTTTTAGCTCCAGCCACCTCTACCTAAAAATTTTATATGGCAACCCCAATCTTTTAATATATCATTTTAAAGGTTTTGAAAATCTGAATTAAACTGCATTTACAAAACTGTAATCGGTTGATTCGTTCTCGTAATAGAGGGAAATAATAATAATATATTGTTATCGATGGCTGTAAATATAGCATTTTAAGTGCCAGAGAAAATTTTTAACTTAAACACAAAAATAACTTAATTAAATAAATGTACTTTTAAAAACACGATTTAAAAATTTACGTTATTAAATGCTCAAAATGTGCACCACTTTATTTAAACAATGGCATAATCTGTTCTTGAATTATTTTCGAACGTTTTGAAAGATGACCTTATTATACTGTTGTATACAACTGTCCTTAGATAACCCCAGAGAAATAAATCCAGTAGCGTTATATCTGGTGATCTCGCCGGCCATTCCACAGCGCCCTTTTCTGCCTATCCACTTGTCAGGAAATCTTTGATCCAGCCATTGTCAAACATGTAATGCGTAGTGTGGTGAACTGCCGTCATGTTGAAAGTGGGTTTTCTTCATCGATTTGGTTTTCTAAAGATTGTGTTATGAGTGGGTTGAATTGGCTTTCCAATAAGTTTAAGTACAATTCACCGGCTAAATTTTCTTCAATTAAAATCGGACCTTATATTTCATTCCCCACAATTCCAGCCCAAATGTTAATCTTTTGGGAAAACTGCATATGACCCTTCCAAAACACATGTATATTGTTATTATCCCAGTATATACAGTTATGTTTATTTACAAAGCCATTAAGGAAACATGTTGCTTCATCACTGAAATAAATATTCTTTATTAAATTCGGATCATGTTGGATTCTCTCAGTTATTATTTTACAAAACTGAATCCTTCTGTCATAATCATCTTCGCAGAGCTGCTGTAAAATACTAAATTTATAAGGAAATAACTTGTTTTGTTTTAAAATTAAAAAATATTTGTTAAGTTAGCGACTTTTGGAATTGAAGTGGTTGATGGCCAAAAGCGAAATGGGCTGAAATTTCAATCTCTGTGGGTTCATTAAAGACTCTTGGCTGCTTATTCAGTTTGTTATACACGAACCCAGTCCCTTCAAATGTTTGAACAAGTCATATTTCGGATTGATGTCCTATATTTTTGTCCGGATGCCTTTCATTAAAAAAAATTTAAATTTTGTCACTATCACTGCAAGTGACACCACTTGTCAAACAGTTGAAAATCGGCACTTCTGATAAAAATATTTTCAATTTTACCTGCAATAAGGTATAAAATGTGCACTTAAACATAGATGAGTGACGAGTTAAAATAAAAAGTCTCTTATCTTACTTTTTATATTAGGAAAAGAAAAATAGCGTGGGTCAAAAATAATTAAAACAAAGAGTGTAAACACAATGTTGCGATTCCATGAAATACTTTTTAAAATTTATTTTTTAATTAGGATCCTCAAGATGTTTAAAATGATATGTTACCAGATATAGATTGTCATTTAAAATTTTTAGGTAGGTAGAGGTGACTGGAGGTAAGAAGGTGAAACATAAAATATAAGGACACTGATTTTGAACTTCTCCCTCGATATCTAAATTGACTTGTTTTTGTCTAGAGATAATTTTCATTGCTAAAAGAAATAATGAGAGTGGCTACGTTTGAAATGACAGTACTGTATGTGGATATTTTTATCATTACATAATACATATCAGTGTACACAAAAATTTCAATATTAGTCCAATAAAATATATTTGTCATGGTGATATTTTTTGTTGTTCTTCTGTATATCAAAGGACCATTAATTTTTCATTCATTACATTCCCTTAAGTGTGAAGCCTTATAAATAAGCACGTTAAGGAAATCCAATTGTAAAAACTAAAAACTATAAACGTACCACCTTTCAAGACCTTTAATTTGATTATGAAAATGAGATTAAAATGGATATCTCTTTCTGGAGAATAAATTTTGAAATGAAAATAACAAAACAGTTCTTATAATTTTTTAAATTATCTGAGTTTCTTATCCACATTTGATTTATATTTTGACTACTAACATTATGCCTCTAATAATATTGTATGACCTGTATTGCAACCCTTTTGCAATTTTTGGTAGTGGAAGCTTAAACTGATATTACATCATGCATGCATAAGTTTAAAATAGTCCGTTTTGTAGCGCTATTTGCCCTTGCCACAGTAAAACTGTTGAGTATGCACCTTATTATTATAATTACGGTCCACCTCACCGGATCAGGGAATAACTTTTAAATCAATAATCGGTCGCAATCGATCTCGAACAACGGCCTGATAAGCCATTAAAAATCTAGGAGCACTACATTTATTTGTGATATTCGGAAATAAAAACAGGAAAAAAAAGGGAAGGTGATATATCATAACTTTTAATAGAGTGGCTGAGACATCTATTAGGTGTTTCTTCGCCTTTACAAAGCAAACTGTTAGAATAACTGGATGAGGGATTGCATTGTTATGATGAAAGATGATCCTACATTAGATTACCAAAATCCCAATCAATATATTTATTATATTGTTGTTAATTCAGTTCACATTTAAGATCATAAAATACACAAATATACTAATTATATAAGATCCATATTTTCTCAGTATATATAGATTCCTGATTTTGCAAATTTGCTTTAACATTGGGTGTTCCATAATTCACGCAAGAATTTGCTGCCATTTGTGGGGTAAAGTGTTGGCAACCAAACAAAGAAAACAGTTTGACAGCTGACAGTTTAGGGTTAGTAAAAATGGAGCACTACACGAAAGAACAACGCGTTTTCATTGTTGAACAATATTTCAAAAATAATGAAAGTTTAGCTGCCACAGTTCTCAAAAAACTCTATATAAAAAGTGTATAAAAAATGTAAAAAAAGTCTATAAAAAAACTTCTATTTAAAATATTAGAACTTTTTACTATAATACTATATATTTATTAATTGGCAAAAACTCTATCTAGTATTTATAAAATATAGCAAAAAATGTGCATTCCTGATATCCAACGCAATTCATCATGCAAGCCGTTTTTTTTTGTTTTGTTTCAGTTTGCTTACAGATACAATCCGGCAGAGAATTTCGATATTTTTTCAACAGCTGTTTGATTCGTGAATATCCAAATTACCTAACTGACAAATAGTAAAGGGATTCTATCGATCATAGGAAAATATGTTTTAGCTGATAACAACTACCACCAAGTATATTCTAAAAAAAAATGGACACCTGTCCAGATATTAATTTTGTTTTATATTTTTTAGGATTACCACATATTTTTTGAAAATTTAAATATAGCCAATGTCGAAAAATTTATTTTTTATTTTTTACACGATCTCTCGGTTGCACTAATTTCAATTTGTTTTCGAATGAAACATGATGATAAAACTTTGAGTCTCGGCTATATCAACAGTAGATTTTAGGTTTGTATACTTTGAGCATTACCACGTTTTACTTTTGTGGGGGTAACTATCGGTATGTTTCTGGAAGTAATCCTACTGTGTCATGATTGTATTTGTAGAACTAATGTTTTTCGATTATAATTTAAGAATCCTATTGCCTCTTTCTACCATTTTATTAAATCAACATGTCATCAATCTTAAATTAATTTAACTTCATTTGGATATATATGGGATTTATATAAGCGATTGTTGTCTACTTTCTGTCTCATTTTTCACTTGATATAACTGATGATTAGTCTTTCGGCCAATACGTCTATGCGTACGTGTGTCTCAGTACAACATCAAACACTATCCTGGTCCTTATTCCCCGAAGGCCAAAAGGCAGCTATCTACGGCAGTGAGAAAACCTGCTCCAAGGCAGAGGGTGCTAAGAATTACCTGATGAAATCAGGCTGCTATTGGATTTTGGACATTACTACGTTTAATATACGAAGAATAAAAACGTATGCCCGACTGCAAAAACTGTTGATCGAACTTGGCAACATAGAGTGGGATATCATTGGGCAATATCGAACACGAAAAAAGAGCGAAGAGCTACTAAAACTGGATTCAACAGGTGAGGTACTCTACATTTGGGGTATGGAGAAACAATATTATAGTTTTAAAAAATAATGACCAATTCAAAATTTAAAAGCATTTAAAATAAACGAATTAAAAAAAAATGCAATCAAGTTTATCCCTCTTGACCCTTCTTTAGGGAGTTGAATGTATCCTATACCGCACCATTATTATTCCTCTTTATGGATTATTATCCATTTAAAAGATAAAAATATCTGTTTCTTGTGACCAACCCTATGCATTAACCAAAAAGTCTCTTTTATAGTTATCACACAACAATTAATTAAAATTTTGTTTTAAAAACTAACAATCCGAAACTAATCCGAACACCCTAATCATTTCACACTTTCACCTTTTCACATTACATAATTGTAATTAATAAATACTAAATAAATTTATAAAAATGATATTGGTTATATAGCTCATAAGTAAAATTGTAAATTGGAAATGTACAACGAGTTGTTCATTCGGTTAATTAGTCAAAACAAAAGGAGAAGGATAAAAACACCAAAAAAAAGATACATGAAATTTCCAATTCAATTTCAAATATTATTTTGCCATTAATACACAAACAAACCATTTTGCTTATTTAAATTAAACCTCTCATGTATATAAAATTATATTTTCATTGGAATGCAATAACCACAAAAAAGTATATATGAAAACAATTGCGGAGAAATAAGTAAGCGATGGTTTTATTACAAAAAAAATTTAATTAACTAGGCGACACATTTTTTATATACAAAATTATTAAACAAAATTTCATATTTATAAAATATGTTTTTAAATAAACTTAAAAAACTTCAAATCAATATTTGTTACGTTTTTATCTTATAAACACATGATTGTCAAAAACTACACAGCGCCAATAAAATTATGATATGATAGAATTTATACCCAAATTGAAGTCTAGTGTTTTGTTATATTGTAAAAAAAATGTTAGTGAATTCGTTAGAATTCGGTGGTTAAATTTTCAAAACTTCAGAAATCTTCTGAGATAACAGCTTGCCTAACGAGACCGGCTTGCATTAACGCCAGAAGAGTCACGACGTTTTGCCGAAATTTCATTTGACATTTTCAAGTGTTTTTGACAGATTTTGGTGGAATGTCTTGACTCTAACAGAATGAACGGATCGAAACCCGGAATAATTAGGAACATTATCTAGCATCCGTGGAAATATTCGATTCGATCTAACATATATATATATATATATATATATATATATATATATATATATATATATATATATATATATATATATATATATATATATATATGTATTCAAAAAAGCATTGTTTTGCTGATAAGACATCAATTTTTGCCTATACCGTTGATTATGGTATTTACACATTATTTCAGTCCTTTTTCAACTTTCAATTAAACCGTTTAAAAATGTCTAGAAACATGATATCTCATTTTAACAGATCAAGAGTAATTACTTTCTTATAACAGGGATTTAATCAAGGTAACATCGCGGACATTGAAAGTGTTTCCCAAAAGTGTGTGCGTGTGAGCGTGTGTGCGTGTGTGCGTGTGAGCGTGTGCGCGTGTGTGCGTGTGTGCGTGTGTGCGTGTTTGCGTGTGTGCGTGTGTGCGTGTGTGCGTATGTGCGTGTGTGCGTGTGTGCGTGTGTGCGTGTGTGTGTGTGTGTGTGTGTGTGTACGACAAGGCTAAACAGAAGTTGAGAAATAAAAGAACGCACATATATGCCTTAAGGCGTTAGGATGGCACAGTATACAGAGCGCGTACGCAAATAGTAGAGGTTGTCAGAAAATTTTATTCCCAGTTATATGAATATTTGAACCAATCAAAGACAACAATACCCACGGAGGAAAAAATGCCGGATATCCTAGTGGAGCAAGTGACAAATGCTATAGAATAGATGAAAAACGGCAAGGCTCCAAGAAAGGACAGTGTAACTGTCGAAATGCTAAAAGCTGGTGGTCGGGCGTTACATAAAACACTGGCAAAATTATACTAAAAATATCTCAAAGAACAAAAAGTACCTGATTTATGGAAAAATGCGGAAGTGATCCTTTTACATAAAAAGAGAGCACAGGAAGATTTAAAGAACTACCGTCCAATAAGCCTATTATTAGTAATGTACAAAGTTTTCATTAAGATAATTTCTAAAAGAATATTAAAAAAACTGAATTACGCACAACCAAGAGAACAAACAGGATTCAGAAGTTGATTCAGTACGATGGATCACATCCAGGATGTACAGCAGGCCATAGAAAGACACAACGAATACACCATGCCACTGTGATTGGCTTTTATCGACTACGAAAAAGCATTTGACTCCATCTCAAAGCATGCAGTAATGGATGCACTGCTTAGCCAAGGGGTAGATAAAGCATACGTAAACCTATTAGAATCGATATATGATGGAGCTACAGCCACATTTCACCTTGATGATCTTGAAGTGGGAATAGATGTAGAACGAGGTGTACGGTAGGGTGACGCAATATCGCCTATTCTTTGCTCGGATGGCCTTGAAGAAGTATTCCGTAAACTGGATTGGGAACAGGATGGTGTAAAGATCAATAGTGCAAACTTAAACCATCTTTACAAAGTCTAGAGGAGTTGCAAAAACGCATACAAGAACTGCAAAAGGCTGGCGAACCATTTGGCTTGAAAATAAACCTGGAAAAGAGTGAGGTTATGTTCAATAATTTTGCTCACGACAGAAGATCACTCGCAATCACTCGCATCGCAATCAATTCAAAAACTTTGGATAGCACAGAGGGGAATAGAAAGATGTGTGCTTGACATTAAAAGACGAGACAGAAAGTCCTGCGGACGGATCAGGGAACACACGAAAGTGTGTGACATCACTGGAAGAGTAAAGCAATTGAAATGGAGATGGGCAGGACATATAGCGAGGCGGTGGAATGAAAGATGGATCAAGGCAATCCTGGAGTAGATACCGCTTGATTGCAAACGTCCGCGAAGAAGACCGAAAGCACGATGGATTGATGACATCGTTAAGTATATTGGACCAGAGTGGCAGAGGAAAGCCCTGGACCGCGAAAGTTGGAAGCATGCTGAAGAGGTCTTCATCTTGCAGTGAATCAACACGGGCTGATGATGATTTGCAAAAAAATCAACAAGCAGCCTATGTTGTTAGAAATGAAGAAAATATCTTCTCAAATGTGAGGCGTCACTTAAAAAAGAGCCTGCGAAAGTGTATTGAAGTAAACGGTGGACACTTTCAGCATTTATTGAAGTAAATTTCAAAAAATTGTTATTTTAAATAAAGTTTTTTGTATTTACCACAATTCAATGTTTTTTTTCCTTATATTTATGGCACACTTTGTGAATTGCATATTTTTCGGCCATCTACAAAATGTGCAATGGAATATTCGAACACAAATATCTCGCAAACAGCGAGAGATATCGATAATGACCAATGGTACATTTTTACGTGGGAAGAATCATAAGACTCTTTTCTATTTTGAAGTTAAAATATTCCCAGCTTTATAGGGTAAAAAATATGAGCGAATTAATTCATCACAAAGTAGGTAGCAAGCGCCGACTAGGAACTATATATCCAACGAGACAACAGTAGTCAGGAGTTATCCACAATCTCATGTGGAACGCATAATAACCTGCGTCTCCGCCATAATGAGTCCAGAGAAGATTGTGTTCCACATGAGATTGTGGAACCCAATTGTCGGAGTGTATAACTCCTGACTACTGTTTTCTCGTTGGATGCAATCCAAATAAGTCAAAAAACTCCATATATATATATATATATATATATATATATATATATATATATATATATATATATATATATATATATATATATATATATATATATGCCATGGCCCGTCTAACCTCGGGTAAGTACCAGGTATGTTCAAAAAATAGTGAAGTGGGCTCATGGAGAGAGATATTAAATACAAAGAAAATATACGCGCGCTCCACGTTGGTGCTTTGTCATTTTTTTATCCGTCATTCAAAGCGCCAACAACTGTCTCCCAAAACCGGTTGTATCATCACCTGGGGTAAAGCTGAACGCGTGGGGAGAGTGAATTTTGGTGCGCGGATTGTGGTGCAATTGTGGTGCAATCACATGGCGTGGATGGCGGATGAAGGAATGACAAAACACCAACGTGGAGCGCGGGTGAATTTTCTTTATTTTTTATGTCTTTCTCCACAAGCCCATTGTACTATTTTTTGAACAACAATGAAGTTTTGAGCTATGCCGTGTGGAGCGTATGTATCTGGAAGGGTAACCTATGGCGAACAGGTGAAAGCAGAGACCTCAGTCAAACATGATTCAAAATCTGCCAACCCGAACTAGATCAGCGTGCCAGATTACGGTCCAAACCCCAAAATTGCTTTGCAATTTCAAACACGGCCTTCATTCCCCGGATGCCAAGGGGCATCTACTTAAGGCATTGAGAGAGACCTTCCTGTTTGGCCTAAATAGACTTTTGGACACGACCCACACTCAATTACTGCAAATTGCTTTCAAAACAAACAACGCCACATTAAAAACAATAAAAGTCAAACAAATAAACTCTATAAATCAGGAATGTATTTAAATGGGTGCGAGTCGTGTCCAAATGTCTATGTTGGACAAATCGAAAGGTCTTTCTGTACTAGGCTCAATGAATATAAAAGAAGTTATACTAAACAACAACGTAATTCTCATTATGCTAACCACTAATTTGGATATTTTGCTTGCTAAATGACCAGCAAGACTTGAATGGTTCATGGTAATTTAACTTATATTGCCCTTTTAAATGTTGAAAAAATGGATTTTATTATAAAAAATGGTATTATTAGGTCGATGGACAAGTTCAGGTTGTAATTACTTTTCTTACTATTAGTTTAACATAGATTGTATTTGAAAAAGGCACTATGTGTCGAAACAGTTGTTATACATACAATTTCAAAGATAGTGCGAATTTTAGCTATTAATCTTGGCTTATTTATTTAAATAAAATTTGATTTAATATTTAAATATGCTTAAAGAGTAAACACATCTATATTCTAACACGTTTCGATGAACCAAGGAATTCTAAAAAAATTGAAGCTGCATTTCAAATTTCAAATCGCTGAACGTCAAAACGTCAAAAAACTATTATTAGAATAAACCGTGAGCTAAACATACTTAAAATAACCGATTTTTAATCCAATATTATATACCAACCATGATTCATAACCTCTACAACCCTACCACAGAAGAGTGCATAAAAGCCGTTGGACAACAGTGTAACAAAAAAAGATCATACGATTTGATGTGGACCTGGACTTCTACATTTTATAAAGTTATTTCAAAAGAGAGCTTTATAAGAATAATGTACGAGCGATCTGGGAGGCAAATAACTACCTCTGACGTCTCGTTGGTGAGATGGGGAAATAATTATATAAAAATACGATTATAAATTTTAACATGATTTTGTTTCAAAATATAAATGTCAACCACTCAACTTCCGAATTTAATTTAACAAAAATATAAGCAAGCCTGTTATTTAATTTAAAATTAAAAACTAAAAAACTTTATTGAGCTATTACTACAAAATATAACGATAACTCAATAATGTTCTTAAGAGAATTGAAAAATGAAACGGTACAAAGCCAATAATTTTTGCGGAATAAAAATATGTTAGATTTTTAAACACGTAAAAAGGTATTAAGAAAAATAATTGAATTTATGTATTTTATAATTTTTAAACCCACTTTTTAGAGTTAGAATTAGGGCATATTGATTTCAACTATATATGCTGTCAAAAAGATAACGCCGGGCCATAAAGAGTTGTTAAAACAATTGATTACGCAATCAATTACAAATCAAATTTCTTCAACCTGTTCTCTTCATAAATGACGAAAAAGATCTTTACTCATGTCTGTGAATTGACCACGTTGGACTGCATTCTTTGGGGCTGCGTTAAAGGATGTATTTAAAAGAATAATCCCTAAAGAATCCGCGAACGACAAGAAAATCCGATGTATTAATTGTAGGATAATCTAAGAATTTGAGAAAACGTGATTGAATATTTGCACAAAAGGATGGCCATTTGTCAAATCAGCTAGAATAACTTTTAAGAAATTTATTTAAAATTTAAGTATCAGTTTCATTTAAAATTATACAAGCTTCTACTAAAAAATACATTTTTAAACTGAGAAAAAAAAAACGTTATCATTAAAATAGTTCATAAAATGAAACATGTAATAAATAAAAACTCATCGAGATTTTTTAAAGAAAGATTTGTAAGTAACTTGTGAAACGCTACGATATAAATGTTTTAATTTTAAGAGAGGATATTTAGAAAATTAAAATAGGAGGATTTCATTTTAAAGAATATTAAAGGAAATGGTTTACAGTTAGAGGCGCATCTGCTTATTAGACTTTTTAGCTACTGGGTCTACAGCTTAACGTGGGTTCCGAACCACGGTCATCACAATACGGTCAGAAACAATCATAGACATTTAGGTGTGAATATGGGTGGGCCTGTGTGTGTGTATATGTGAGAGTATATAAGTGTGTGTGTAGGGTAGGAAGTAAGACGGACAGAAGAGTTAAAGAAAAACATCCATCCGAGCGCTGGAATCGAACCAGCTACCTTTGGATTGCCAGGTAGGCAACTAACCCACCAGACCACCGCGGCCGCCAAAAGAATATATATATATATATATATATATATATATATATATATATATATATATATATATATATATATATATATATATATATATATATATATATAGTTAAACCTTGTCTTTTTTCTAGTAAAAAATCATGAAGCAAATAACAGCTGATTGCAGTTAACTGATATTTTATTATATCCGTACTTATTAATGGTATATATGCAAAACATTATTTTATTAAATAAAAATAAGTAGACAAGTAAAAATTGAAAATAGTGTTTCTCAAATACTTGCTGCTTTAAAAAAGGATAGTATAGTTAAACTGTTAGAAAAAAGGCGGACCCATTTCATCCTGGCTATAGATTATATCAAACAGTGATTCTTTCAGCAAGCAATGACGCTTTAGTAATCTATCTCTCCAGGATTTTTTTCCGTACCGTAGTTAGCGCGGTTGCAAGTTAGGTTCCTGTTCTTTGTGTGGACGTTAGTGGCTATTAAATATTTGTGAATATTTATGGGCGAGAGTGTAAAATCTGACAAGAAATATGATCTCTCAGTTAGACCAGTTTAAGGCGGGCTAAAGCCGAATGTGTTTTGAGAGATATGCTGAGGGGGTGCTGACTGGGGTTAATCAGTAGCTGATGACTGCAGTTCGAAGCCCACGTTAAGCTTGTAATGTAAACCTTATCTTAAACGTTACTAAAGTTACAGCTACGGCAGCCGTTCGACGGAAACATTTCAGCCGTAGGTCACGGGTTGATTGCACAGGCATAAAAATAATAGAACAATAACATAATAGGAAAAGATAATAGAAATAAGAACACAACTCTTAAAACTGAGAAAAGGTTTATTTTCACTTAAAAAACTCAGTAACAGTAATAACTATTTAACAAACACAATCACAAATTCAGAAACCATCATAAAACGCACAAATTTTAAAAATAAACAATAACAACACAAAAAATAAAGAATGTAATGGTGATGTCCAAATCTACACTACTTAACTAGGCACATACAGTGAAACGGCCAATCTTAACTAGAACCACGTGGCGGCACCAGCGACTGCGAGAATCTAGAAACCGTGTTTGTGCTTGGACAAATTTTTTCTTGAAGATCACGCTTTCCAGTACCTTTCAGGTTATCAGTTAGTTTTCTGCTATTTAAGGGATCGGTAAAATTGACTCATCGGTCGTGGGCGATGCCACGTTGTTGATTGCTTTAATTGCGATTGATCTAACTTCAAATTTCAATTTTTGTGCGCGTTTGAAAATACGCGATTGTTGTCGACAAAATGGATAAAAGAAAACGCCCGTTAAAAGAAAGCGAATAAGAGTAAATAATACGTGAATTTGAATATGATACTGATGAACTAGAAATTAATAATGACGACAGTGAGACTGATAACTATGAAGAGGCAGAAGATGTGGAACATGATGAGTTTGATCCACGCAATGTTCAGGAAGAACTAAATGAAGTACCGGATGAATTTCTACCCATCACGACCCATTGTGAGTCTGAAATTAGAGAAGTTTTATTTGCCGAAAATGTTCATAAGTGGTGTTTGCAAAGTTTCCAAGCCAAAAATACAAGAACTAGTCCGAAAAATATCGCGTTGCACCTATCTGGGCTAAAACAACTCGCAAAAAATTTAATTGATATAGAAAAAAATTTTGTTTGAAAAAACTGTTTCTTTACGAATGAAATTTTAGACATAGTGGTCATGTATACCAACGAACAAATTCAAGTTAGAAGTACTCGTTACAAAACGGAACAACGATATATCGGTCCTACATATATACTTGAAATTCGTGCATTACCTGGCCTTTTATATCTTTCTGGCGTTATGAAGAAAGCCCATCTCACTTTGAACGATATATGGGTTTCACAGTTTGGGTCGCCAGTTTTTAGGACGGCTCTGTCCAAAACTCGTTTTACATTCTCGATCAATTAACATCAACAACTTAATCAACTATAGTAACTTCGTTACTATAGACGAAACATTGTGGGAATTTAGGGGTAGGTGTCCATTTAAAATGTACATACCCAACAAGCCTGGTAAGTACGGCTTGAAGTTGGTCACTGTGTGCGATGCTAAAACATTTTACATGTGTTCAACGAAATCATATATAGGGAAGAACAAAGGAATAACCAATATTCTATCTCTACGCAATATGACTTATCTTTGGCTGAAGCGATGCAGCGTCCAATCGTAATTGTACAATGGGTAATTGGTTCAGGTTTTATAAACTAGCAGAAAAATTATTACAGAAAAAACGTAACCATGGTCGGGGCAATGTGTAAAAACAAGAGAAAAGTACCAACGCAGTTATTGGAAACAAAAGGGAAGTTTTTCAACTCTTCTTTTTTTCGTCTTTGATGAAAAAAGGACAATGGTTTCATATGTTCCGAAAAAATATATAACGGCTCTTTTACTGTCAACCATACACCCAGCAACCTGATATTGACGAAATATCTAAAAAACCAGAAATTATTCTAAGTTAAAATAGCACGAAAGTTGGAGTACTTCGATCAGCTTTGCCATTCCAGAACAGAATCTAGGATATGATGCCTCCTGAGAATATTCTATGGCATGATTGATATTGCAGGTATCAAAGCTTTTATTATTTATAAATGTCATATTTCTGGTAATAAATGCCAAAGCCCTCAGATTTTCTGAAAACACTTGTATTTTCACTAGTGAAACAACAGTTAAAGGAAAGAATGTCCAACATTTCTGAATGAAATTCAGAATATCTTAAAATGTGAGGTACAACAAGCAGTATAAACAGTTGATAGACCTTTAGATCGTTGTGACTTGTGTTCGCGAAAAAAAGATCGAAGGGCCTAGAATATTAGTGAATATTGTAATAAACAAGTCTGTGCAGAACATCGCTTTAATATTTGCGTTGACTGCCAATAAACCCTTATTTTTTTATGAACATATTTGTATTGTTTCTTTTTTTTTTAAAGTGATTTCTGTTTATTTTTTGTTTGAACATTGTTCAACGTTTGTGATATTCCTTAATAAATATTTTGTGTATTTTTGTCATGCTTAATAATTTGTATTATTATTGATAATCTTTGACCAAAAGATCCTTGTAATAATAAACAAAAGTTGCCTAAACAAAAACGAGTAGTAATTATTGCTCTAATAAGAGAAACATAGCATTTTAAGATGGTATGGAATAAGATGCCAGGTTGTGAATAGTGTACAATAATCTCACGTTGTGGTTCTAGAGTTAAGCAAACATTCTTATAGTATTAGGGCTATTATCTAGCGTACAAAGAAAAAGAAAATAAATTAACTTAAATCAACCTAGATTAAATTAAATTAAATCAAATTATCTAGTGTTATTAAACGATATTGGACGAATTGTGATTGAGTAATCATTGGTGCATATTAATGAAAATAATAATGATATTATAAAAAAGTAATATCTGGCCTTGTCCTTTTGTTGTGCTGTTCGGCTATTCAGCCTGTGGATTCTCCAGTTACCAAGATGGTCAATTACTGAACAGTTCAGTGTTCAAAACACTTGGATCCCAAGAAGTCTAGGATCTACAATGATCGGAGTCCAAGATGTCTAGTCCGGAATGCCAATGAACTAAGATGACTATAGTTCAAGATAACTAGGTCCCAAAATGGCCGTGACTTAAAATGACCGGGCTCTAAAATGAACGGGGTCTAAAATGACCGGGGTCTGAAACGATCGGGCTCTGAAATGACCGGACTCTAAAATCGCCGGGCTCTAAAACCCCCCACAAAAATACAAAAAGATTAAGTCTGTGTAGTGCTTGGCCAGCTAATTATCATGCATCAAATGGAGGGATTACTCAAGCAGGACTATCAGCGGCGTCAACTTCTAGATCGCGGTCCGTTCTGTCGGCGTGGAGTATATACATCCCGGAGTATACAGGTGCACTTTGAAATAAGACTCGCGCAAAACAATACTACCTGTATCGGCTGATAATTTGTAAACGCTACATTCTGTAGGTCCAATTGGTAAAACAACTTCAGTTGCCGATGCATATCTGATCCGAAATCTTTACTTTTTTGGATTTTCATCGCTAAAAGCAAAACACATATTTTCAAGGAATGACAGTAGTTATAGTAAACTTGAATACATTACATATGTAGTTCTATTCGCTACGACAACATGTTTATAATTTCACAAATACTATTATAAAAATTATACCTTTAAAATAAATACTCAATTAGCTGTAAAAGTAAACTTCTTTAAAAATCACAGGTACTGTATATGAAGAAGTTGCGGATTGTACAAAATGGTTAAAACAAAGTATAACGCTTGGAAAAATTATACATATGAGGAATTTCTTCATTCAAAGATCATACTGTATGTAAAGGATACACTTATTCTAATTACTGTTTCCTCTAAAATGAAAATCCAAACAATAAATTGTTCCCAGTTATCAAAATTTTGTTCTGTCAAACTGTTTTAAGGTCAGTAGCTCTGAATTTTGGTCAAGATTTATTTCAACCCAAAATGTTCACCCGCATTCACATTTTTTTCATTTCTTTAGCAAGCAAGACAAATTATTTTATTTTCTTTATATTTACCTCTATTGTAGGTTATATATTCATCTCAAATGGTGTTTTTTATACTTCATTTATGTGGATTTTTAATTTGGTCAATATACTTTCTATCACAACCTTGACAACTAATTTCGTAAATCCTAGATTTGTCATGTTGATCTACTTTATCCTTTACATTACCTAGGACTGTCAAAATCTTGTCTAACTGGGACAAAGGACCTATTCCATTCAGTCAGCTTTTTCAATTATTAATGCAACGGTTACTTATGTTCACGGTTCATGAGTTTTACACACTTTATTATATGGTATGGTTATAGGTACGGTTGCCATATAAAAAGAACATAGTTAAGTTTTAAAATTAGATTAAATCATCTCCTGATGATACTAATATGGTTAATGAAACGCGTGTCAAGGAGTTTAAAAAGGTGATTTGGTGTTTAGTGGTAAATCTCTTCTAATTTATGTATAGTTAAATTAAACTGTAGACTGGTTTTATTATCTGATAATATATATATATATATATATATATATATATATATATATATATATATATATATATATATATATATATATATATATATATATATATATATATATGTATATGTATATGTATATGTATATGTATATATAATGATAATATATATATATATATATATATATATATATATATATATATATATATATATATATATATATATATATATGTATATATATATATATATATATATATATATATATATATATATATATATGTATATGTATATGTATATATATATATATATATATATATATATATATATATATATATATATATATGTATATATATATATATATATATATATATATATATATATATATATATATATATATATATATATATTGTGAAGTAATCAAAGGTCCTCGAACAAATTCCTACAAAAACTACATGTACTTTTTTTACTACTTAACAGTACACAAGACTGCAATTAAGGTAAAATTCCGTCATAACTATATTAAATGTTCAATCTGACTTTCTTTCATGTATTTGTATATTAAAAACGTAACAAAAATTGATCTTAAAGTGTTTAGATTTATTTAGTATACATAACAAATATCTCGCCAAGTTAATTTAAATTTTATTGTTATGAAACCAGCGCTCACCTATTCCTACGCAATTTTTTTCATGTATAAATATTGGTGGTTATTGCAGTATGATGAAAATATAATTTTATATAGATGAAGGGTTTTATTTAAATAAGCAAAATGGCTTGTTTTTTGTATTAATGGCAAAATAATATCTGAAATTGAATTGGAAATTCCATGTATCTTTTTTTTTGTTTTTCTACTCATTTTATTTCGACTAATTAACGGAATAAACAACGCGTTGAGGATTTTCAATTTACTGCTTTACTTATGACCTATATAATTAATATCATTTATATAAATATGTTTAATATTTATTAATTAACAGTATGTTAGTGTAAAATAATATAGCACAGGTTTCTGTCTGCTACTTTTTAAAATTAAAATTTAATTATATTGGTTTATAACTGTAATGGAAACTTTCCAGTTAGTATACTAAGAAGATTAAGTTGATGTTTTTATATTTAAATAGATAAAGCAAAGGGAAAGTATATGTTTCCATGACATATGTTTCGTCTCTCGAGGTTCAGACTCTTCAGGACGCCGACATATACCATACCATCAAGAATAGGGAGTCCCTATCCACAGCCAACAACCCATGTTTTCGCCGACCTCCCGTCAGATGGGGTATATATGTAGTGGTAGATTTTCTTCGACTCCGTCCAATGAGACAGCAGTAGCTGAGTGATATCGGACACCCAACCGTTCCCAACCAAAGCAACCAAACAACCTCAACCAAACCCAACGGTTTATATATATATATATATATATATATATATATATATATATATATATATATATATATATATATATATATATATACATATATATATATATATATATATATATATATATATATATATATATATATATATATATATATATATATATATATATATACATAAATATATATGCAGTTTTTTAATTACTTTGGATTGCGTCCAATGAGACAACAGTAGTCAGGAGTTATACACCCCCGACCGTTGGGTTCCACAATCTCATGTGCAATGGTCAACAACCTGCGTCTCCGCCAAAATTAACATTCGTTAGTTGTTTCACTGGGAAGAAGCCCCACCCATCCCTCATACTGGAGGACACATGTTTCGTTTGTTGGTGGTTAGACTCACCAGGGTACTGACATATGCTCTCTCATCAAGAATTTTTGGCGAAGGCGCAGGTTGTTGAGTGTTCCACATGAGATTGTGGAACGCAACGGTCGGGGATGTATAACCCTGACTACTGTTGTCTCATTGGACGCTATCCAAATAAATCAAAAAACTGCAATTATAAGCTATCCGACGAGAAATCCGCGAAAGTATGGGTTCGGAAAGTGTGATTCTTGACGAGAGAGTATATATCGGTATCCTGATGAGTCTAACCACCAACAGACAAAACATGTGCCCTCCATGTGAGGAATGGGTGGGGCTTTTTCCCAGTCAAGCAACTAACGAATGTTCATGAGTGTTCATGAATGTTTGTGAGTGTACTGTTACTCATTATTTTGACCTAGGAAAGGTTTATTTTTAGACCCTCACTTTTGCCGTTACATTCAGTAGATCTAACATGTTAGTTAGTTCTTGGATATTTCTACTTAATAGGAGAATATCATCGGTAAACGCTAATGGTTCATCTAATTGCCGTGGATGTTGATATAGTGACTCGTTCTCTAGAGTATTCAGTTTTGAAGATATAGTGTCTCCGGGAGGTACACTACTATTTTAATTCTGTCGACTGCCTTTGATTACTTTTACGTGAAATATAACATTTTTAAAAATAGATTTCAAGAAATTTGAGTATCGAAAATCAATTGTAGTTTGATTGAATACTTACAAACAGGCTCAGGTTAATGAAATCCAGTGAAAATTTATAAATGGCAGGTAGAGGAACACGTTATATTTTGTTGTTTTTCCTATCAATAATAATATTGTCTCCAAATGGTCCATCATGCGCAATGATTTTCGAAACCTGACTCACTCCACTGCTTGGAATTAATTCATTTTATTTGTTAAACGATTGGTGACAATCTTGATTAGAAGTTCATATGGATTGGACAGAAAGCTAATTGAATGATAGTTCTGTATATTGGCGGTAACGCCTTTTTTGAACAGCAATATAACTTTTGTCCATAAGCATCTATAATGTATTATAATGATTCCTAATGATATAAATTAGAGTACTTGATATTAAGTTGTAGTGTTAAAGTGTAGAACATTTGGAGAAGAAGTATAAAGGTGATTATTGCTCTTTATTATGAGTAATTTTGTGGCCTTGGTGAGCTTTCATTTTTGTAATTTTATGACTACCCGATAATATTTTCGATTTTAATACTTTCATATTTGCATTATCTTGAATGAAGTTTTCGATTACTTTGGTGTTACGCGCTCGAATATCCTTTCTCACTGCCTTGTTTATTATTTACATCAGTTCTAGATATTCTGCTGGCTCTCTACGGACTATAAGTTATAGGGTGTCTGGTTGTAGTTTATGGTTCTTCTCGTTACTTTCTCTTTCCGACTTTACAAATCCAATGTGTTCTAATTTAGTTTTTAGTTCTTTCTGATATCCTTTATTGTTTCGATAAAGTTCTCGAAATGTGGGAAATAAATCATTATGAATTAGTTTATTCTTTCAGCTTTACGTCTGAAAGTGAATGTTGCCCTTACTCTCTACAATATCAAATTAATTTAATACTAAGATATCTATGCAGATTTGCTTATTATTTGCTATCATATAATCGATGTCGTTCTTCGTCTTACCAGCAGGACTTTCCCGTATTCATTTCGTTTGCTTGTTTTTAATTTAAGTATTAAGATAATAAAGGGTGATTCATGGTGAAGTACTTTTTCAATATATTTTATTTACAGTTTACGCAAGAGTCGCGACAAGTTGTCACTGCAGTTTGATTCAGTAGGAACAGCGAATCTAAAGTGTAGAGCTGTATTACGAAAATTAGCGCTCTGTGAAGCAAATTATTCGTGCACTTAAATCTACTTATGGTCGGAATAATCGACCCACCGAACTCACTATTGCCAATACCATCAGAAAATTGCAAATCCAATTGTCATTATTGGATGACTAGCGACCGAATAGACCATATCTAGCACGCAGTGAAGAGAATGTACCGGCGGTAGCTAAGAGTATGCGCGATGAGAGTGAATAATCGATTCGACGTCTTTCTCAACAACTTGGTTTGTCGTATACAACAATATAGCGTATGTTACGCATTTTGCGCGAGGATCTTAGTTTACAAACATACAAAATCCAACACTTGTCTTTAAGTCGCCAGACCTGCCTTTGATTCGGGTTTTCAGTGAATAGGCTCTGGAATATCTCAATGAAGATCCCCAGCTTTATTAAAATGTTGTTTAGTGATGAGGCTTATTTCTGGCCTAATCGATACGGTAATAAACAAAACTGCTGGATTTGGGGTGATGAGCAGCCAAAAGCAATTTAAAAACGGTCGATGCATCCATCAAAATGCACTGTTTGGTGCGGTTTATGCGCTGTTGGAATCATCGGGTCTTATTTTGTTAAAGATGAGGATGGTCGGAACGGAACCGTAGCATTTACTATCGCGCCATGATAACGGACTAATTGTTACCTGAAATTCAAGCCTGGGATGTCGGTGATATAAGTGCATATATTATGATATGTTCCTTTCAACAACATGACGCTACTTGCCATCCAGCGTGTGAAACGATGCACTTATTGAGAGATCATTTCGGTGAACAGCTGATTTCACGTTTGGACCAGTGCGTTGGCCACCTAGGTCGCGTGATATTACTTCTCTAAATTATTTTCTTTAGGGTTACGTGAGGTCTCAAGTCTAAGTGGATAAGCCAGCTTCGATTGAGGCCTTGGAAACAAACATTACGTGTTTGGGCGTGTTATTGACCAAATTCTGGTCATTATGCTCGAATAAGTGATCAGCAATTGGAACTTGAGAATGGACCAACTAAGGCGTAGCCACATTTGACTGATATAATCTTCGGAAAATAAATGGTATCGATTGTTTTTCGGTTGATAATTAAGTTTTCACCATATCATTCAATTTTATGTGTTTTATTTCAAGATATTTTTCTAAACTCCACGATGAAACTTATCCATTGCTTTCTGATGCCCAGACGAAAGCCTTCCGTATTTTATAAATCTATATCGTATTTATGACCGATTTTAACATAGAAATCACTGCTAATGATGTTATAGTGACTTCTTTTCTGATTCCATTGATAAAACCTCTTTAAAGAATATTTCCATGTATTCATCATTCGACTTACTGTAAAATTGACTTGTAAATACATTATTTTCTGAAGCTCAGCAATATACAAGGCCCATGCAACCTTCTGTATATTTCTGCAAATTAAAAACCGAATTGTTGGTATATAATCAAATATTTAATATGAAACACATCTTAAATCAAAATATTCCATTTAATCTAAAAATAAATCGGTATAACAATATTGGTAAATAGAGTTATTAAAATATTCGATGCTAAAAAGAGTTCTCCGTGCATCCAATAAAATATAAGCCAAAGAATTTGGAAAAAGGTACGGTAAGCGTTTTTCTCAATGGAAAATGATGAAAAGAATTCGAAGATGACGTTAAAAAGGTAGTGGAGTGTACGTGAGCTGCATTTCGAGGCGAAAAAATCGCAGAAAGATCGAAATATCAATCTCCCATCGAACTAAGCGATACGAGAAGTAAATAGAAAAATGAACGGTGGAGGAAAAACCGTATTTTTTATGCTTATAGAGGCACAAAACGTATTTCGTTCATTTGTTATGAAAGGAAAGCAAAAAAAAGAAAAACTCAATACTCTGTTTTAGATAAAACAACGAATTTATTATGTTCTTTGTATTTGTGGCGTATTTTCATTGTTTCTATAAAACTGACTTTAACAGCTAAAAAGGTATGTATCAATATAAATATAATATCAGGATGTAACAATCGAACAATGAATTATAACAAATTACCATTAGTACTTAATGAGATATAATGCAAGAAGATTTTCCATAAAACACCTAATCACTTCAATTCCAATATCAGTCTCTTGATGCTCGTTTCACTTACCATGTTAATATCATTGAAAGACTAGGAAAATTTTAATACATATACATTATACCACACATGCATCATCACATCTTCTAAATATCTTGACAACCCTTGTCATCGATTGTGACGAATTGAACTGAATGCAAGTGGAATATATCTAAGGTGCTAGTTACTGACTATAAGTCAAAAATCATCTGTTTCCGTTATTTCATTTTTTGAACTACTTCACCATTATTTTTTATGTCCCTAAGAGTATAAGTCAATAGAAAATGCTAAAATAATCATTTTTTCAGTTTGTACCTGATAGTATAACTATTTCTTAAATAACTGTGTTATGTATTGCAACGTTCCACTATGCCTGACTAACCCTTAATGTCGGGCAGGGGTGTGCGAGTAAGGCTTTAGGTCTTACGCAGAAACAACTGTTGATGGAATAATTATACTGTATATTAATCTAACACTAAATATAATTACTAATATAAAAAAAATACTTAACCATAATAAATAAAACAATATATCACAAGACAAATATCTAAATGAATACTATGCCTGAAGGGCATTTAATGAAAGTTGGGCGCCGGTGACCACGATAATGCCAACCACGATAGATATATATCTAATATCTAGATACTTATCTGCGGACAGCAGCTTGCAGGTATCGGACGCTCTATTCGGACCAAAGGTACGGTAGTGCTACAGCGATCGGCGTTACATCTCCATTGCTGGTGGTGTACGACAGGTGGTAAGTTGCTGCGGAAGCCTTGATGTTGTAGCTATTACAATGGGGTTGCAGTGGTAGAAGTAGCAGAAGAAGAATCAGAAGCAGGATCTGACACAGACGTAGACGTAGAAATCCATTTCTTCTCGACGTCCACGTCGAGGTAGCAATAGAAATATATATATATATATATATATATATATATATATATATATATATATATATATATATATATATATATATATATATATATATAGGCGTCGACATAGAAGCAGAAATAGACATGACCCTAGAAGCAGAATAGACCCTGTAGAACCTTGAGGTAAAGAAAACTTACCATGGTAGTAGGTACTAATCAAGAAAGGAGCACGCCACACTGGTAGTCGCCAACAGACAGATTACAAAATGACCGGTAAATTGTCAGAGGCACTGTTAGTCGTACCGAGACAAATGACAAGGCCGAAAAAGGAATTTTGGAAGGGATAGAGATGGCGGAATCTGCACAATGAACGGCGTATTTTCTGAAATGGATAAGAGAGGTCGCCACCATGCGGATATAATCAGAAAATAATCAGAAAATGAGTAAGGTCCGCCGGAGATTGGGAATCGACAAATTCGAAGGAGAACATTTGTAACAGGGGTGAAAACCCAAACGTTACACTATTCCCCTCCGGGTAAAGAAAAAAAGTGGAGAAGCAGGAAGATGTGACAACGTGAAGTCTTCTTCCTTTCAAGAAGATAACAGACGGAACAAGGACGAGATATAGTCGAGAGTCGGAAGGTTAGGAAAAAATGTGATGTAGAAACGAGGCTAGGATCGCGCGCTGCGCAGCAAAAAACACCGGCCAACTGTCGGTCGCCAACACCTGCAACACGTCACTAGACAGCCATACGGTAAGGCATCCTTCGTCAGTAGTTGCACACTGGCCAATGTGCGCATCCGGTCGAAAAGGACTGCTGATAGGCAAGGTAAGGTAGCGATGGATGAAAATGATAAGACGATAGGGACAGGAAACGGTAGTTTTCAAACTCAACCAGACAAAAAAGGAAAGGGGAACCACGCGAGACAGAGAGAACGCACAAATACACGACTGGACAACATAGGCGGGAACATGCTGAAACGAGATCAGTGGATACCCGAGACGGTACGGTAATGGCACTACGGTCAAATAACCGACAAACCAAATCTTAACGAAGCTCATTAAACAACTCGCAACAACAAGCTATATAAGCTATAGAAAAGCCAAATTGACACAGTGAGGTAAAATAATCTATAAGCCAAACGGTATAGATAATTCATCGACAAGGTAAACCATAAATAAGCCAATCGAATAGACAAAGACAGCAGACAAAACATGCGATGCTAAAGGCTAATCGGTACAGGTAAAATAATCGATAGGTCAAACGGCACGTACAACCAATCGACAAGGCAACAATCCATGAGGATCGGCAAGATAAGGGGCATCACGAACTATTCGACATGATAGTTCAAGACAAACGGTACGGTAAGCGGTATAATAAACTATACTACATAGCTCAGAATCCTCGGTAAGGTAAGCGATATGGGAACTATCCAGCATGACAGTCCAAAATCATCGGTAAGATAAGCGACATAAGAACTCATTAACATAATGACTCATTAACATAAGAACTCATTAACATAATGACCTCAAATTGTCGGTACGGTAAGAGATACGAGGAACCAAACGAGAAGGAAAAAAGAGAAGACGATAAAGATAAACGAAAAGCGAATAGAATTGGCTACACGCGGTGAAGCGGTAATGGAAAGATAACAAACCCTTACTATCTAGTCAGTAAATAGTCAGAGCTGTGAGATAAATCGCCACGGTAGGTTGAGGCGGTAGCGAAGGAGTGAGGAATGATTAAAGCACATTGTTCTCGGAATTCGAGGTAATAGAAAGGTGTTCTTCCTCCTCCGTCAAAATTGATCGCCAAAAGTTGAGGAATTGAATCGAATAATTCGTACGGTACATCAGGGGAAAAAGGAGAGGATCCATGGCTCTGTATTCGGAAGGTTTTAGTTTTAAAATCAATAAGCAGAAGGCTCTGTTCCAAGAGGTTACTTCCTATGATAAAGTGGAGCTTAAGTGAAGGTACGACAAGAGCAGAAGCAACAAAATACGCTCCATCGATAACAATCGGCAAGTCAACCAAGCCAACTACCTCTCTACGGAAACCATCGGCCAAACTAACAAAAGAGAAAGTGGAAGGGTTTATAGTGATACTCACATTTTTGAGGAACCGCACTCCCTCAGAGCCGATAACTGAATTCGTGCAACCTGAATCCAAAAGAACGGTAAATTCTTGTGAAAATATCTCCACACATATAAAGTCTGTTGTACTGGGGTTTCTCTAATAAGACAGGAGCCACAACGAGATATTGGGTTTGATGAAAGAAATGCTCAACAACACCAAGCCAGTTCTTCCAACCTACAGCCTGAGATGGGGGGAAAAGCATGTCGGCTGTTAGCGCACACCTCCCTTAATGGTTTTTTGAACAAGCTGGGCACGACCTCACGGTAACGTTGGCTAGGCCACATCGAAAGCAGAACCTATTCTTCTAGGAAGGACACGCCATATATAGGTGACCGGACTTTCTACAGTTCCAACAAACGAAGGATTTCCTGTCCTCTTGAGGACTTGTCGAGTAGGATGTGCCAGGTACATCAGATGCGGTACGACTAGTGGGAACTATACCACCACCATTGACGGTATTAGCCCTATTAGGACGAGGGGGTATAACATTTTTAGAGTTTTCCTTGGCGGGAACCACAACGGGCAGTTGGTGGCCTGAAGAATTACCTCCCGAAGTCCAGGTACACACTCTAGGAGCGCAAGAGCACTTATTCTTTAGACGAAAACTAGCCTCCTGCCTACGGCAAAGATCAGTCAAGTGATCGACAAAAGTGATTTCAATTAAGGCAAGCGGCGGGATGAGTTCTGGACACAAGTTCTCCTTGAGGTGCTTAATTTTCGTGGACTCAATCAGTTGCCTACACAAACGTCGAAACAGGGCTTCCATTTAAGCGACAAATTTGACGACTGACTCGCCTTTGTTTTGTTTCCGCGACTTAATTTGTCCCCAAATATCATCGTCTATATCCGCCGAAAGAAAATCCGATTTAATACGAGACACCAAAGAATCCCAATCATGAACTGAATCCTTAATACTGCGATACCAAACAAAGGTTTCGCCGACAAAAAGTTCCACGGCTGATCTATAAAGTCCTTAGTGACATTGCGCGACAACGCCAGTTCAGTTACTCTCTCTAAGAACTGAAAAACAGATGACGCTTCACCGTTGAACTTCACTCCCCATTCGGAAAGATTACATGATTTCCCTATGTTCACGATAGGTGCCGGTAAATGTATAATGTGTGTGTGTAAGTGAGGAACAGAAATTGGATCAACGGGACTGAAAGAAACAATAAGTTCGGCTCACCCGAATAATTCCGCCTCCAACATGTCGCGTAACTCTGATTTGTTGTAACTGTGATTTGTTGTCATCGGTGGGTCAGGCTTAAGTACTCGTTGGATGCGTCCGGACAAATGAACTAGTCGAGACATCACCCGCTTAAACAACGAATTCGCTTGGTAAACCTCGAAGTCGAAGACAAGACACTCGATAGATTTTAAAGAGGTGGAAATCGCATTGCATTCCCGCTCGAAAGGCACGTCATATGACAACATATCGATAAGGCACTCCGGATTGGATCGTTACTTCTCTAAAAGTCGACACAAAATCTTTCGCTTTTCATTCATATCACGTTGACTGATGACCTTGCGAACCTGCAACTCATAATTGAGCTCGCCTATCAGCAGATGCCCTACCTGGTATGTGCTCTCCATCTCGAAATAATTGGAGAAAAGGAAAACCTAAGAACGCGAGTACTAAGACAATTAAAATAGTTTCCCCCGTAATGTTTAACAGTAATTATCGAATCCCGGTATCTCAACAAATATAAACATATATGCAAGGGTATTTTCACGGTAAAAATAAATATGGGAATATAAGGAAATATGATAAAATATTATAAAATAGAAAAAGATATATTAAGCATAAGGTATAATAACACTACATCGACCTGTCGATACGATCAATTATCTTGCGAAAAATATCCATCAGTCTAAATGCCGCGGGACGGAATAGGAAAAATTTAAAGAATTTGCATTCTCCATTCGCAATCTGACCTTCGATAAGTACACATATGCAAAAATTATTCGAAGCCGAAAATAAAAGGCGAATAATATTCAACAAAGCAAAAATATTTAAAGTGATCTGATATTGGAACGAAACATTCCATTGATATTCGGCAGAACAAATACTTAGATAAAAACATCAACCTCTGGTATGCATTAAGATTTTAGAGTTCTCGCCAAGCCGTATTGCCGCCATTAAAAATTATTTGGCTATCAGAATAATTTCCTTAAGAAGAAAAAATTGTATGATATTAAAATATTAATTTTAAAGGAATAAAGCAGATATATAGAACTCGAAATAAATTAATTGTACCGTTTTAAACTTCGGGCAAATAAACCGAATATTTTAGGCACATGTAAAAAGTGATCGGAAAATAAAATACTTCGCGTGCACCTGAAATTTGTTCCGAACGTCCGAAAACTGCCAGCCTCACAATTGACCGATAAAATTATATAAAGATAGACAAATAAATATAGATACTTTATATATAGATGGATAGATAAAGATAGATACAATTATACATAGATAAATTAATTATGGTTATAAAATAGATAGATATACAGGAAATAAATCACACAAAATGATTATATGCATGCAAGAAAGTGTAGCTTGTGAATTCTGTGTAAGACCTTCAGCTTGGCCTCACGTTATGGGCGCTATTTTTTAAATATGGTACGTGTAACGTTCCACTATGCCTGACTAACCCTTAATGTCGAGCAGGGGTGTGCGAGTAAGGCTTTAGGTCTTACATAGAAACAACTGTTGATGGAATAATTATACGATATATTAATCTAACAGCTAAATAGTATTGCTAGTATAAAAAAATACTTAACCATAATAAATAAAAGAATATATCACAAGACAAATATCTCAATGAATACTATTCCTGAAGGGCATTTAACGGAAGTTCGGGCGCCAGTGGCGGCTAATACCAACCACGGTAGATATATACCTAATATCTAGATACGTATCTGCGGACAGCAGCTTGCAGGTATCGGACGCTCTGTTCGGTCCAAAGGTTCGGCAGTGGTACAGCGATCGGCGTTATATCACCATTGCTGGTGGTGTACGGCAAGTGGTAAGTTGCTGTGGAAACCTTGGTGGTGACGCTGTTACAATGGGCTTACAGTGGTAGAAGTAGCAGAAGCAGAATCAGAAGCAGGAGCTGACACAGACGTAGACGTTGAAATGGACGTCGAGGTAGCAATAGAAATAGATATAGGCGTCGACATAGAAGCAGAAATAGACAGGGACTTAGAACCAGAATAGACCCTGTACAATGGAACAACACCTGGAATTACAAAAAGAGCCTTGAGGTAAAGAAAACTTATCATGGTAGTAGGTACTAATGAAGAAGGGAGTACGCCTCACTGCTAGTCGCCGGCAGATAGATCACAAAATGATCGATTAATTGTCAGAAGCAGCGTTAGTCTTACCGAGACAAATGACAAGGCCGAAAAGGGGATTTTGGAAGGGATTGGGACGGCAGAATCTGCACAATTGACGGCGTGTTTCATGAAATGGATAAGAGAGGTCGCCGCCATGCGGATATAATCAGAAAATGAGTAAGGTCTGCCGGAGATTGGGAATCAACAAATACGAAGGAGAACATTTGTAACGGGGGTGAAAACCCAAACATTACAGTATTAAGAGTACAAATCAACTTATACTACTATTCCTAGTTCTAGGATCAGTTGATAATGACACGAGAAATTTTGACTTGTACTATTGGTAATATTGAATATGTGCAGAAGGTTGCAACCTAAGCTACACAAACGATACAAATGTTCGTTACTCTTGCTATTTATAATAACCTTACTTCATCCATAACTAGAGTTCCAGACTCTGATCAAAGAGGTAAGGTCCCCATTGTTAGTAAAACCCCACCTAACAAATTATCTGAAGTTCGAAAATATATATTATCTTTTCCATCTTATGAGTCTCATTATACGCGCAGAACTACGGATAAAAATATTTACCAGCTCATTTGAAGATCACAATTTTACACGACCTATATTAAAATTTAGTAACATTTTCCCTATTTCGCACCATCTATGCAAAAAAATTTCATGATTTGAAGATTTCCTTTAAGCATCCTAAGGTGGATACGTGCCACAATTGTGATGTGTTGGCAATATAAATTAAACAATCTGAAGATATCTGAATCTCTTTAAAAACCGATATGGATGAGCATCACAAAGAGGCAGATTATGCTTATAAGAACGAATACACTGATAAAGATATTGTTAAAAAAGACATTACTAAGAGGTGGTACACCTTTGATCTTCAGCAATGTTTGCCATGGCCACTTTTGAACTCCAATGTGGCTTTCTATAAAAGGCAATTGTGGACGTTTAATTTGACGTTCCATGAATGTATATCAGGACGTGTTACAGTTATACTTGGCATGAAGCCGAAGAAGGGAGGGGAGCCAACCAAATTGCATCGTGTTTAGCGAAAGAGTTATTAGAATTACCAGAAAATGTGGAACACGTGATACTGTATTCCGATTCATGCGGTAGTCAAAATTGGAGCAGGCGGCACGTTGCCGCGATGTTTTTAAGCTTGATGCAAAAAAAGATAGGACTGACTACAGTAGATCACAAGTTCATGGTACCAGGCCCCAGTCACCTATAATGTGACATCGATCATGGCTTGATTGAGACCAAAACAGAAAATCTTAAGGTACCAATGTCACTTCCCCACGACTGGTACTAGTTAGTAAGGGAAATTAAAAAAAAAACCAAAAATGCAATGTTATTGAAATGACGCACAAAGAATCTATGACTATGCAAGCATCTTTAAAACAAACTTATTGATGAAAAAGAAAGATATTGATGGAGTTCCCTCCAAATTGATTGAAATAAGTTGGTTACGGTACATTAAGGGGGGGGGGGGGGGTCAACCATTTTTTTCAAGTGTACCCTTGACGAAAAAGCTCCTTTAAGAACAATAAACTTGAGTCGTCGTAATGTTGATATGAATAATGTGTTGCAACCCAAAGCATGTTACTCTGGACCTCTACCAATTTCCGAGGTAAAAAAAAGATTTGATGGATTTAAAAGTATGATTTTAAAACTAATCCAACTTTCTACGACTTTTATAAAAACTTAATAAGTTTCAAAAGCACAAAAAATATACTGCCAGATATAGAAGGATTATATGAAAACGATATTTTTAATTTTTTTTCTCTATATTATCATTCATAATATATTTTTTATTATCTAAATTAATATTTTAAAATTGTACTATTGTATATATACAATACTATTGTATTGTATATATATATATATATATATATATATATATATATATATATATATATATATATATATATATATATATATATATATAGGTATAGGTACCTACTGAAACAGAACCTCAAAAGCGGTGCCATTGACTATAAATCATTAAAATATTTCAAAACTACATAGCCTAATAGTATTATAAATCTTAAAAGTATGAGTTGCCAATAGGTCAGGCCTAAACAGTACAAGTTTAGTATTTCATTAACCAAATCATTTTTGTTTGTTATCATTACATTATAATACAAGAATTGCATGTTTTAACTAATAAATATTCAGCACTTAAGAAAAATACATCAAAAAGTGAAAATATAAACTTTCACAATCTTTGGCGTGCCCCTCCCTAAAAGTTACATGTTAAAATTAACATGTTAGATATACAAAATAGCTTGCAAATTGCCAAGGAAATTATATTCGTATTCAAAAACTTAAAATTAATTCTATCATTACGATGCGAAAGTCTATCATTCATTTCGATTTACGCTCACATTCAATTTTCATATTACATGAGGAAGAGAGATAATGTTTTCGCTTCTAAATATACAGAAAGATGTAAAAGTAGATATACAGCTTTTATTATGAATAAACAATAGCTTTATTAAGTCACAATAAAGATGGTTGCTATGTATGTATCCGGCATAATAAATAAAATCAAATATTTATCATTGAAAATGGTTTTATTATTTTTCAAAATATTCTTCGCTATGATCGATACACTTTTGCATACGTATGAATCAATTTTCATAGTACATTTTCCATTCCCATTGCGGTATCTGCAAAACATGCATTTTGAAAGCATTATCCGCTCCTTCGGGCGCCGAAAATCGTTGACCATGTAGTTTATTCTTTACGGACGGGAACAACCAGATATCATTGGTTGCCAAATCAGGACTGTATGGCGGATGACCCATCAATTCGATGTTTGAACTGGTCAAATATTGAGTTGTTCGGTCCGATGTATGAGAGCTCGCATTGTCATGGTGAAGAATAATTCTGCGTGGCCGGTTGTTTTTTCTTATATCTTCAAAGACTTCTGGTAAACAAATTGTTGTGTACCATTAAGAATTGACCATTCTACGATTCTCTAGTGGGATTGTAGCCACGTGACCATTTATCACAAAAAAAACAGGCGACCATTTGCTCCGAAGTGCTTCTTGCTCGAATAACTTTTATTGGCTTTGGCTCATTTTGAAAGACCCATACAGTCGACTGCCTTTTACTTTGGGCCTCATACTCATAGATCCAAGGTTCGTCATCTGTGTAGATATTATACATGGCTTTTGGCTCAACACGATTGTATTGTTTAAGTATTTCTTTGCACCAATCAACACGAGCCATTTTTTGAGCGATTGTCAAATTATGCGGGACCCAATGCGAACAACTATTTTTCACGGCTAAATGTTCATGCAAAATCTTACGTGTGCTTATCATATAATACCCGGGGATGCCTCAACCTCACGGTTGACGATCTTGCCTTATCAGTTCGTCACAGTATCAGTGTTTTGTGGCACAACAAGCAATTTGGACGACCTTCTTTAAATTCGTCCGTGAGCGAATGACGACTACGATTGAATTCACTAAACCAGTGGTATACAGTGGTTTTAGATGCTGCTTCATCGCCAAAAGTGAGTGGGTTTCGAAGTGAGTTTATTGATGTACTGTTGTTGAGATAATCCATGTCGAATGTCATAGTAAATCATCACGAGTTCTCACGAGTTAATTCAATTTTTGGACTAAGATTAAATTTTTGATTCACTAAATGACACCAATAACGTCTGTATGATAAAAAGTTCTGGGTACGGATGTAGTCAACAATGTCGTACTTTGCGATGTATATGTTAGATAGCGCCTAGCAACACCGTTGTTGGCAATTGTGGAAACATAAATAGCAACCCTCGTACAAATTGCAATTAAGTACAATCTCTTAAGTGCTCAAATTGCAGATCTTCAGCATATATACATTCCTGTAGTTTAGTTTCTATATTCAAGCACACTTTGGCACAGAGGTTTTTATTGTTATCAATTTCTTGGCATGCTTCTCTTATCAATTAACCCATAGCATTCAACTCTGGCGCATTAAAGATGGACCTAGTTTGATCAAATTTATCATGTAATCTATAAATTATTAGTCTAGTTGGTGCAGGTATAATAAATTTTCCAGCCCAGTTACATCGAACCTTTTCAGCATTCAGCTTTCAGCAACATTTCAGCAGCGGTATTGTTTGTTCATCCACTTTCGTAGGTCGTTGGTTAAATTATTATTTGAAAAAATCATAAATATAAAATGCAAAACAATAAAAGAAATAATATATTAATAAAATAATATAAAACTATAGCATTGTTTGATATAGTATAGTAAATATATAAGGACTTTGAATAACTCTTATAGCTGTATACCTAGTTTTGCACCCCCCTGTATAATATTTCCTTGAAATGGCATTATTTAAATTCATTGTAAATAGTAACTTAACGTAAAGAGTAATTTTTACAACAACGAATAAAGAAAAAAACACGGATGAATTGATCAGGCATTTTTAAATCGACTAATCCTTAATCATAATAAGTTTATGAAATGCTGCTAATAGTATCCACGTTTTAGAGTGATTCTTTGCTTAAACGCATTCGCTGATATTTTAATTAAAGTATATAGAGATTATTAAGATATTTGCCACTGTTTTCTGTGGTCTAAATAGTAGTAAAAGTAGTCTAAATTAAATCAAAACAGGATCATCAAATTTTGATTTAGTTTTACAAAAAAAATATTTTATTTATGTTTCATAATCAAATTTTTTAAACTATTCATATCCATCCGATTTCCGAATGCAGCAGTCTCACAGAATCCCCATTCCAATTTTTCGTGATCGCTTAATCTATGGAGTTTTCTGTTTTTCTCTCTCTCTCTCTCTTACAGGTTCTAATATGTTTTAACCTATTCTGTCTACTTTTTATTTCTGTCTTTAAATCCTTTGTCTTCATGGGTCACTTTCTGCTTTGGTCCATCTTTCTTAGCTTGTTGCTAAATTTCTATTTTCTCGCTAAAGGTTCTGGTTATCATATATGCCACAGTACTAATTTTTAAACATATTATTACATAGTTCAGAGGTCATAGTATCAGAGGTATCAGTCTTTGATTTTGTTTAACCTCTTTTAAATAATATTGTTTCGAAAAATTTTAATTATTCTTTTTTTATTATATTTGCAATTATCATTTTATGCTTGTTAAGATTATTGTATTTTGATATATACTTATTTAGATACAATACCTTAAAAAACAAACGAATATTATATACTCTCAGGAATTTGTAACAACTGCTGGAGTCGGACAAGGGGATGTACTGATCCCACTCCTATTCATTTTACTTACGCATAAAATAAAATGCTTCCGAATAGGGACGATAGGATTTTGACAGCTAATGGCGGCCATATTTGATATCTAATTCTTGACATTTGCTGTCAATTATTTTCAGTAAGGTTTGCCATTTCACCATGAACAAGTTGTCGTTGCCACAAGCTTTGGAAATTGTAAAAACATGTTATCAAAATTCCAGAAGTATTGTTGCTACTGAAAAACCATTTAGTTCAAAACACAGCCTTTATTCTGCTCCTTCTTATCACGCCATCGGCCGTATAATTAATAAGTTTGAACGCGAGTTTAGCCTTCATGACCAAAAGCCACCGTCACGACTTCGTTATGGCCGTAGTGAAGAAAATATCACGGCTGTTTGTGAAAGTGTTGTGGAGTCGTTCTCAAGATTTGGGTTTATCCAGGATGACCACCTGGCGTATTTGCATTTAGATCTTGGTTTACACCCTTACAAGATTGTGCTGACACAAGAACTTAAGTTAACTGACCATCGATTACGTCTTTTCGCAATAGTTCGCAGATTGAGCGTTGGAAGCAATGGAAAGCGATCCGGATTTTCATCGCAAAATCATCTTCTCTGATGAGGCTCATTTCTGGTTAAATAGCTACGTCAATAAGCAAAATTGTCGTTATTGGTTGAGTCAAACCCACAAGTCATTCATCAGGCCCCATTACATCCCGAAAGACTCACTGTTTGGTGTCGATTATGATACGGTGACATTATCGGGTCGTATTTTTTTAAGAACGCCGAAGGACGCACCGTCACTATGAATGGCTAACGCTTTCGTACCGTATTATCCGATTTTTTCTTTCCGAAAATTGATGAAATTGATACGAATGAACTATACTTTCAACAAGACGGCGACAACATACTTGACAACAACTTGCCACACAGCATGCATTCCGTTGGATTTAGTGAGCAATTAATTCGGAGAATCGGTAATTTCACGGAATGATCATTGCAACTGGTCACCACGATCTTGTGATTTAACACCTTTAGACTATTTTCTTTGGGGTTATGTTAAATCACAGGTTTACACCAAAGAACACAGGTTTACACAAACTCAAGACTCTTGATGAACTTGAAGCCAACATTCGAGCATCCATAGTCGCCATATCATCCGATATGCTCCACCGAGTCATCGAAAATTGGGCCAATCGGATCAACCAGTATAAGAAGAGTTACGGTGGTCACTTGAACGATATTTTGATTAAATCATAAATGGCATAAAATATACCATCGAATAAAAACAATAATCAGCATTTTCGGCCGAATTTTCTGTGTTTTATTTCAAATTCAAATCATATCGCTCTTATTGGGAAAACCCTTTACATAATTAAGTAAAGAATATTTCAAAGCAGGAAGACTAGCATAGTACATATCTCAGAAATGATATATCCTGATGACTTACCTGTAATGGATAACAGTGTTTGAATAATAATAAGAAACGCAGAGCATGTAAAAGTATCACTGAATAACAAGACATTGACGCAAACAGAAAACTATAAATACTTATAGTTTTAAACTATAGTTAAACTTACAATGTTCAATCATAAATACAAAAATTTCAATATGGTAACAATGAAACTTGGTAACAGAATATCCAATAAAAAATACACCAATAAACTCTACTATGAATTGAATAAAATATTTCTGAGAAAGAAGGTACAACGGATATACTATACTACAGTGCTTGGCTTTTATTTACTATGAAAAAGCATTTGACTAAATCTCAAAGAAGACCATTGTTTAACCAAGATGTAGACAAAGCTTACGTAAACCTGCTAGGATCAGTACAGTTGAACCGTCATTAAAGGCTAAGATTACCCATGCATCATCAATTTTTATCCATACGAATCAAATCAAAAATTATTAGTCAAATTAGTGCTTATTTTCATAATGGACGTGGTTAATGCTAACTTTCATAATGGACGTGGCTACTGCCTCGAAAGGCGGATATTTAAGTTTATGATTTAAATTCACGATACATTTATTTGTATATATTTATAACATGAAATTATAATACGTTGTGTTATAAATCGATATTTTAACGTAAAATTTCGAGAGTTTCTTATGAAATTGTAAAGTTTTATGTCATAGATCGATCGAAGAATTTTATAGGTTAAAATTGGATAAATTTCAAGTTGTCAGGAAATTTTAGGGAAGTAGTCAATGAATGAATTTGTTATTGGTCCAAATCATTTTATTTACTCTATAAACATTATTGTCGAGACCAATTTTTATATGATGAAAACGTCATCAAGGTATGGGAATATACAGGTTTTTATTAAACAATTACATTTCATATTTATTACAAATATAATTTCAAAAATTTCATATAATTATATAAAGCATACAAAAACAGCTATCTAAACATAGTGTTAAATACTGAATACTTAATACATAAATACAATAATACATAAATAAAAATAATTTTTCCTATACCTAAATAATTAGATATAGTAATAAGTTCATAATCAACCACATTAACTGCATAGCTATATATCTTTATCAGATTCAGATGAGGAACTTTCATTTGTATTGGTTATTATAGGCTCAACTGCGGGTTAGGTTATTTAAAAGAAATAACAAATGGTTTGATTGATACGTACAGCGCGTGAATTTTTAAGGGGGTAGTCTTAGAAGTACCCGACCTTATAAAGAAAACGCAATAAATTTGGGAAAAATATCTTTATTTCTCTATATAGTTTTCTTTTAACTCAATGTTCTTTTCCCAGCGATGTTCAATAGCTTCGATTCCCTGTTTATATTGAGAATTGTCGAGTTCCTCAAAATAGGCATCAACCGCAGACTCCACTTCTTCATTGTTGGCAAATCTTTTACCACCGAACGATTTTTTCAGGTTTGGAAACAGAAAATAATCCGAGGGGGCTAAATCTGATCAACAGGATGTGTGAGGAAGCAATTCGAACTTGAACTCATTGATTTTGGCCATCGCGATAACGGATCTGTGAGTTGATGCATTGTCTCGATGAAACAAAACTTTCTTTGTCGTCAAATGCAGCCGTTTTCTCTTGATTTCATCACTCAACTGCTGCAATAAGTTCGCACAATGCTCGCCGTTGATTGTTTTTCCTTTATGAAGATAATCAATGACAAAAAACTAACGCCATGACCTTGCATGCAGACGGAACTGCCTTTGTCTTCTTTGAAGCTAATACTCCACTTTCAGTCCATTGTTTTGATTGTTCCTTCGTCGCAGATCTGAAGTAATAGACCCATGTTTCATTCATAGTTATGAATCGATGTAAAAACTATCAGTTTTATTCTTGTGAAACTTCGCCAAACACTCGATTGAAATATCCTCATGACGCTGTTTTTGCTCCATTATGTCAATATGGGTGAACAATATGGGTCAACAGTCAATATGCGATGTACATCACTTTTTGAAACGCCTACCATGTCTACTAGCTCGCGCACTTTCAGTCGACGGTCATTCAATACTATTTTGTGGATTTTCTTCCCCATTCATGGCGTGGTCACCTCATTTTAGTTTGGTTGAACTCTGCCGCCCAATAGTAAAGTTACTATTGTAAACGAAGGAGCTGACTCCCCCAGAGTAAAATTTAGCTCCGCTTTGATATCGGTTGAACCGAGACTTTTCAAATGAAAGTACTGTATCACATAACGATGACCAATTTTTTCAAAGTTAAGTTTTATAAAGTTGGTACTTTCTACCATAGTCATTCTTTTCAAACAACAACCGCCATCTATAGGTCTGGTCGGGTACTTCTGGGACTAACCCTCGTAATATCGTCAAGATATCGTCATAGTTATCGTCAATGAAAAGTAATTAAAAAATAAACTATTAAAATTTAAACAACTTGAAATCTATTAAAATGTATAACGATATACATAAATAAAGCATAAAATGTGTTTTGCCTTTGACGAATTATATTTAAATTAAAATTATTCAAGTGCTGAACATTTCTGATAAACATTATGTGTGTTTTCATATTACCATTTTACAACTATTGGATCATTTAGAAAGTTGTTTCGTATTCTTATAACATATTCATAATAATATTTTGAACATCACGTGCATGCAAAATTCGTTTTCATTTATAAGCGTCACAAAATGGGATAACTAAATTAGATATTTTTTTACACCATCAAGTTGGTAAACTTGAGAAGATTAATGAAGGCACCTAATCACTTTATTTCACTTCTCGGCGCGCTTTTACGAAACAATGTGAGCATCATCAGGAGATGATTCAATCTAAGGTAATAATTGAAGGTTCCAATACAAGAATTGAACAATCAAGTTGAATAAATATTATATGTTAAATTGATCCTTAATTTGATAACAACAACTTTTATTTTAAGTGCTAATGGATGTATAATCTGCAATGTAATTATAGGAAGTAAATGGTTTAATTATATACATGTCCTTAATCTCATGAATAGATGATTCCTATCATGAATAGCTTTACTGCTGTTTTTTTACTACTATTATAATTTCTTAAAATTTTAGGATTAATTTAATTTATTTATTATAATTCCAAAGTACTTCCATTGTAAGTCGCTTGGAATATAACATTTTAATCTTCGGTTTAGTCTGGAGACATTTTTCGTTAATGGCTTGGGATGATCTTTCAATCCTTTGTCATATTTTGAGGAATAGATGACAGTTTCTGATGATAATGATAAATTAGATGAGAATCAACGCATTATACCTGTCAAAGCACATTAGAGGATTTTATTTCGATTCGAATTTTACAACTTTACTACCTACGTCGTTGTAAATAGTATCTTGATTTGCATTAATATATTTGTATGTTTATCTTTTCAAAGTTATTGGTTACTATCATCACTTTCACTAGATTCAATTAACAAATTGATACGCTTAGTATCTTGTTCTTAAAAATTATGGTCACTTGCGTATAACAATTTTCTAGGTTCTCTATCGATAGACGGTCTTTTTCTCATACTGTCGACTTTATTAATTATATTGACAGGTAAATGAGACATAAATCTAATGTACCACGAATAAAATAGTAAAATATAATAAATTATTGATTCTAGAATAAAACTTTAATCGTATTATTTATTCATTGCCTGGATTTGAAGTTTCTCCCTTTAAGATCAAGAGCTGCATCGTACGAATTCATATTCCATTTCGCTTTCTACTTTTGACATTTCTTGTATCCTATACGTAATTTATGGTGCAGTATTAAATATGTATGGAAATTTAACTTCTCAAACATTAGGGTGCCATTTCCTCCCGCGACTAGTAATTGATTGTGAGTACGTGTTTAAGCGGCTTGTAGCAGTTTAAGTGAGCATTCAACATTACTTGTGTTGAGATCCGATCCTATTCAACTGCTTAACATAAGTAACGATTACTATTAGTATATAACCCGACTTGCGATTCTGATACGTGGTAGAACAAAAGGAAATACAACACTTTAAAAAAAATAATTTATTGGATTAATTCTTGGTGTCAAGTCCAGAAGAATGTCATCATCGTCATTGAAATACGTTATAAATAGTACAAGGTATTATACTGAATTATATATTAAAATATGTAGTCGTCCAGTACTTTCTGGTATGACTCAGCATTGATATTTTCAGAAATAAAAGTCATTTTAGATTTAAACCAGTGTGTCAATACAGCTTGTATCGTAACTCCTCTTTTCTTAAATCGTGCCGGTGTTAATTAAAACCACCTGGTCTATCTAATTTTCTTTTTCGCCACTGAATAGTACGTTGACCACAGTGTTTTGTGGTCCACACTGTTTTGAAGATAATCTTCAGCAAATTTTAACCTTTGCTCTAAATGCCCCTTCTTAAGCTGTGGTTTTCTCATATTTTTATATTTTAGATGCCTAGTTTCAGCATCCCATTTACGAATTAAGCTAGTATCACATACTGGATCAAATTTTCTGATACTTTGGGAAAACGAAGCTCCTGCTTTCGAAACAACCTGCTTTACTCTACCGGAAAATATTTAAGGTTAATCCTCAATATTTGGATCATATGGATATCTTGCTTTTTTCCATAATTTACATGACTTTCATTTAGAAACGTCTTCACTACTCCTTGAGAGCGCTGCAATTCTTCAGCAATTTGTCTCTGTGTATTTCTGGTGTTTCTTAAATCCAGGAGCCTTTGCGCTTCAATTTGAAGTAATTGTTTTCCCCTGGACATGATCACAATTAAAAAAATATATATATATAAAACTGTCACGCTTTAAAGAAGTGATTCAAATTTGACAAATAGTAATACTACATAATGAGGTAGTTAAAAATAAATTAATTAATTTAGCATTTTTAGCTAGGCATTTCTTGAGAAAGCAAAATATCAAACACATTTTAATAAAGACTATGACCTTCACGGTGGTTAATAACAGCTCCACACCCACGGGCGTAGCCGGGGGGGGGGGGGGGGGTTGGGGGTTCAAATACTGCCGAATCTACATCTAGTCTGCAACAGGCCAGTTTGCCTGTTACCTCATCTTTTACAACTGTAGCTAAGTTGGATGTTGGTTTTTACGCGAATCAAGAAAAAATCTTGGATGAATATTGTAAAGTCCAAATTTTAAAAACGCCATGGAACCCACCCAGAGATTATAAGTTTCCTATTTCCACAAAACGAAACTTGCGCTTTCAATTGAAATGGTTGGAGAGATTACCCTGGTTGTCATATTCGGAATATAAAAGTGGAGCATACTGCAGAGTTTGCGTGGTAATGGGACGTTCGCTTGATGAAAGTAAAGGCGGTCATCAAAGGATCGGCCAGTTGGTAACCGAACCTTTTTGTAAGTGGAAAAATGCCCTAGAAATATTTGAAGCTCATGCGAAATCGGGATACCACAAGCGAAGTCTTCGCAGGCTTTTTCGGTCACTAAACAGCTGTCTTCTGAAAGAAAGAGACAACAAGAGGAGAATCGAAAGAAACTAATCCCTATCGTAAAAGCAATAATTTTTTGCGGCAAACAAGGCATCTCCTTGAGAGGTAAAATCGATTAGGGGCGCATACAAATTACACCAGAATCACCAGAACCTGAACAACCACTACAGAATGATGGTAATTTTAATCTAGAGATAAAGATCTGGCTGAACATGTGAATACTTCACAGAAGAATGCCCTGTACACAAGCCCTCAGATCCAAAACGAAATAATTGACATTTGTGGTGAATTAATTCAACATAAAATAATTGAAGAAGTAAAGAAAGCCAAACTATTTGCGATTCTGGCTGACGAAACCACCGACATCGGACGTGTAGAACAAGTCTCGTTATGTCTTCGATATGTTGATTTTACAGATAATAAACACCATATACTTAAAGCGATGTTCCAACGGTCGATGTTTCAGGATCCGGTCTCATAAATCTTATTATTACAGCTCTGAAAAAGCATGGACTTGAATGTTCTCATGTGGTTGGTCAAGGTTACGATGGGGCTGCAGCTATGAGTGGGTATTTGCACGGTGCCCAAGCTTATGTTCGCCAAGAATGTCCTCTTGCTCTTTATGTACACTGTAGTGCACACTCTCTCAACCTTGCTATTGCTGATTCATGTTCATTAGCAAATGTCCGAAATTGCATTGGGATTGTGCAGTCTGTTGGTTCCTACTTTCGACATTCTGCTCAACGCACTGCTTTGTTGAAAGAAAAAATTCAAGAGCTACTACCCGTCGGTAACCAAAAAAGCTTGCTCTCAATGTGTGAAATACGGTGGGTCCACAAACATGAAGCTATTATAAGATTCAGGGAAATTTATTCAGCGATTGTGAATGCTCTCGAAGATCTCCAATTTAATCACAATAAGGAAACATCGCAACAAGACGCCCAATTGCTAAGTATGCTTCGATCTTCGGATTTTGTGATGTGTTTAGTGATTCTTCAAAAAGTTATGGGCTATACATTGTCGCTATCAAAACAATTACAGACAATTGACATCGATCTTATCACGGCATTCAAACATATAGATGATGTTATTAATGTCTTACAACTCATGAGAAACAACACTGAAGTCGAATATCTTCATCTCTATGAAGACGCAAAGATTTTACTGGATGAAAATGGTGGTATACTGCGAATACCACGCGTTGTCGGAAGACAATTAAATAGACTGAATATTCCTGCATTGGATGTATGCACGTATTACAAAATTAATTTGTTCATTTCATTTCTTGATCATACAAGTCAACAATTGGTTGAAAGGTTTACCAAACATCGTAAAGTAGTATCAGCATTATCTGGTGTGTTACCTTCAAATTTTACTGCCAGTTCTGAAATTGAAGAAGCAATTTCCATGTACTCGTCACTGCTTCCCGAAAGCAACATATTAGTGGTTAAAGCAGAACTTGAAGTATGGAAAAGAGTGATGACAAGTATCTCGCCTACCCCGAAATCTACTTTGGAATGCCTAGATATGTGCGATAAAAACCTTTATCCTAATATTTACACATTACTACAAATCTTGGCTACCATTCCTTTATCCACTGCTACCCCAGAAAGGTCTTTCTCGAGCCTAAGGAGACTGAAAAACTATTTACGAAACACTACAAGTGAAAACTGACTTAATGGATTGGCTCTCATGAACATTCACTATGGAACAGAAATTCATGCAGATGAAGTAGTGGATATATTTAAAAGAAAAAGCCGAAGATTTCTTCTTTAATGGTTTTATATTTAGCGCAGAGGAACGAAATTAATTTAACCATTTCATTTAAAGTTAAGAACTTTATAAATATGTCGTAATTTTTCCGATGAATATATAGATATTAAATTTCATGTAAGTATATTTTTGTTGTTTTATTTACTTCAAACTAACCCCCCCCCCCCCCACTAAATCCTGGCTACGCCCGTGCCCACACCTATGCATAGATAAAATAATGTAATCTATATCTTCTTGGGGTAAACGTGTACATTCTTTTGTTAAAAGCTTCTTCAATCTAAAAGCATTTGGAATATTGGCCATGTGTGGGGTAATTCTTCTTTGAAGCACGTCCCATACGTGCTCAATTGGAGTCAGGTGTGGAGATTGTAATGGCCATGACAACACGTAATTCCCTCGTTAATTAACCAGATTGTCACAACACGCGCGGTATGTGGACGAGCACTGACGTGTATGAGATTGTAGTTTTTACTTATATCACCAGCAAATGGACGCACCATGGGTTATGTTACGATTATCTCTTGAGAAAAATGGGGATCTGAACGGTCGTCGAGAATGGAGCCCCATTGAGACAATTTCTTAAAGTATCTCAGGTAATAATTAAGTTATGCATCCGATGTAGCTCCGTAACCAACTCGGGTGCTGTTATTGTAGATTGTCTTCTTGCAGTTAAAATCAAATATATATCTTGAGCTGCAGTTGTACAGCATCCTTGTCCTGGATGTTGTCCAGCTGGAATTCCTGTTTCCCTAAAACACCTCCATAGCTCCATGGAGACTTTGTCAAATACCTATTCGCTCAATTACTTCGACCTGCCGCATGCCAGCTCGAAGAAGCTCCACTGCCCGAATCATATCTTGTAAAGTTAAATTTTCCATTATAAAACACAATATTTGCAATGTAGAACACAACATTTTCCATGTGGTTTATAAAGAAAAGAACAGCAGAATAAATAGAATATAAAATTGAATGGAATGAATGAATTCTATTCTTCTAAATGAAAAACTATTCGACATTTAGCATGGGAACTTATACATAACTTCAATGTATAATTTAAATGATATACACATTTTTACTATTATTGCTTAGAAATATCCTTAGACTTTCTGGTGTAGGTATTTTAACAAGTCTGTCAAAGCATCTTATTCATGGTTCCGTTATCCTCGTTTTCAGTGTTCGCGGATTAAATTGTGACAACTTCTTGGAATTCGCGGCGGAAAATTTCTTAATTTGCGGATCCAAAACTAATGATACATATTGTATTTTTAGAATATTATGTATTTATTTACAAGTCATCTTTCAAAACAAACAAGTATCAAAATATTTATAAACAAACCAGTCTTATTACCTCTTGGCCGAAAACTCTTTGACAAATAAGTCGCCGCCACCGTACGCACCGCCGGGTTAGGCGTAATGTTAGGGCTCTTGATAAAAGCAACAGAATCTTTTGTTTTATTACGTCAACTTCTACCTTGCCTCTTGCCTCTTCTATTTTGTTTGCTATTTCTAATGTTGAGTAAAAGCAAAGGAAAATTAGTTCTCACTCAGAAAAAAGTCATGTTGCATGAGAAAGCTAAGCGTCTATATGCATATTTTAACAAATCTGGCGATGAATATACGGATGGAGGATTTCAAGCATCGGAACGTTTGTTCAATAAGTCCAATATACGACAATCACTACATAACATCAAAATTGTCGTAGAAGATGCGTCTACAGACACTTCAGCAGAAGCAACATATCCAGGAGAATTTTCAAAATTAATTGCTGATAGTGGATACAAACCTGAACAAGTGTTTAATGCAGACGAAAATGCCCTGTTTTGGAAAAGAATGCAAAACAAAAGTTTATATCCAAAAGTCAAAAGTCCGCCTCTGGTTTCAAGGTATAAAAGATAGAGTTTCAGTGCTGCTCTGTTCTAATACACCAGAAGATTGTTTTATCAAGCTATTTAAGGACAACCTACCAACGTTTTGGCGTTCAAACAAGAAAGCGGGAGTTACAAGTGTCATTTTCTTTGAGTGGTTCCGGGATTGTTTTGTTCCTGAAGTTGAAAATTATTTATAGAAAAATGATTTAGGTTTCAAAGCAGTTCTATTTTTGGGTAATGCGGCAGGTCATTATAGCTATGCATCCAAATATAAAGGTGATAATGTGCCTCCTAGCATGACGGCCTTAATTCAACCTATGGACCAAGGAATAATCCAAGTCTTTAGGTTCTATTACATTAAACAAACCTTAAAAATCGTACCGGACAACATGAAATGTGATTCTGATATGAATGTTATGCAATGGTGGAAAAATTTTGATATAGCAAGTCTATTGTTAACATAAATGAATCATTGCAATAGCTGAAGCCATACACATAATTGTCGTTAAGGATGAAGTGATCCGTGTAACTTCAAATATTAACTGAAACATTGCTCAAGTTGCGAATGGCATAGGACGAGATGGTTTCGAACAGATAGAATCAAGTGATATTCAAGAATTGCTTAAATCGCAAGATGAAGATTTGACTGAACAGGAAGCCTCAACGAGCACTGAAAAGGTGATATAAACTTAAAAATGCTCAGTGAAGATTTACGAATAGCAAATGAACTTTGTGCTTTCTTCATAAAAGTTGATCCGTCTATGGAAAGAAATCCTATCAGAAAGAAATGTTTTTAAAAGGCAAATTGTTAATGCCACACCGAATAGCAATCCAAATTGAAAGACCTTTTAAAAGCGGCAAAACAAAAACATCACTAACTTCTTTAAACCATTGCCTAAGCCTGATAATAGTTATTAATACTGTTAAACAATATTTCACTAAATTACTTTTATTATAAATTTTTTCATTTTATTTTGTAACCTTAGAACATATCCACCATAATCCCGTATAAATTACCATTCCGTATTCACGATTTCTGCGTTCGCGGCAAATTTTCGGAACGTATCTCCCGAAGGATTCCCCCGCGAATAAGAAGCTTTGACCGTAGTATAGAGATTTGTCTTATTCGACAGAAAACATTTTAAATAAACTATATCTGTAAGAACTCATGATAATTTCTACCTACTAAGCTCTCCACTCTTTTCAATTTACCAAATCTTTCATTGGACTTATATGAAAGATATTTTGAATATCGGTGTAAAATCTTTTAACATATGACAAAAGGCATGATTTAAGTCATATGTTGCTTATTTTAGTTTTGTTTAAAACCTTGTTACTACTTATTAGAAAGAAAGGAAATATTACTACTTAGTAGAAATACTACCTATTAACTTAGCAGAAACATTTTAAATTGACCAAACTGCGATTTTAAAGATATACCTATATATAGATAAGTTTCGGTGAATTGTTTTTTCTTCTTAAAGAAACATTTTCTCTCCTTCATAAGAAACTATGTTTAAAGTGATGCAATTCGAACATATAATTATAGGAGTAATTAATATCAAACAATATAGGCCGACTTAATTTTATAGTATTTTGTTGCATTCATTTTTTTATACAAACAAATAACTAATACAGTTGTGGTCAAAATAATAAGAGTGTGCAGTATCACCGAAAAAATACTATTATTTAATATATCATTACTAAACGCATCCAAATATCTTATATTTTTATTAGTACAATGCCTTGTCATTTACCAGTTGAATATAATATTGGAGCCTTATTTGTTTATTTTAGTTTATCAGGTTAATATTTTTTGACGATAATAAAAACTTAAGATGACAAAAAATAAGAGTGGCTTTTAATTTGTTTGCTGTTCGTTCATTGGTATCGAAAATATTTTAATATCTTTGGTATACATTGTCCATGTATCCATACAGTTTTAAATGTTACTATGGGTCGCATAAAGCATTGTACTTCCGAAGAGATGAGTCTAATATTGCAGTTACGGAGTCAAAACAAAACTTATAAATTTATTTCTCATCTACTAAAGCGATCTGAATGTGTTACTGCTAAAGTTTTAAAGGAGCAAAAATTAATAAAGATATCATCAGAAACCAAAGGTCGCCCAAGAAAAACAAGCAAAAGATTGGAAAAATATATTGTACGAGAGGCGCGGAAACACCCTTTTTCCACTTCGTTTGACATTCAACGGAAAATGGGTCTACAAATCAGTACACAGACAATTCGTAGACGATTGGTAGAGATGGATCTTCATGGAAGAGTTGCAATAAAGGTACCATATTTAAGTAAAAAAATATTCAGTATAGATTAAGTTTTACCAGATTTAACTTAAACGAAAACTACAGCCGTAATTTATTTAGTTATGAAAGAAAAATGAATCCCTTTGGGGAACAAGGGAAACAATACGTTAGGCGATATAAGAAAGAAGAACTAAATCCCCGAAATATATTTGGAACAGTAAAGCATGAAGAAGGACATATTAAACTGTGGGGTTGCTTTTTCTATAACGGTGTAGGTCCACTATATTGGATCAAAGATACCATGACCAAAGAAACCAACATGGAAATATTAGAAAAAATTATGCTTCTTTATGCCGAAATGAAAATGCAGCTAAAGTGGATCTACCAGCAGGATAACGATCCGAAACATACCGCGAAAGTAATGAAACGATGGTTTCTCGCAAATATGATTGAAATGTTGCCCTGGCCGTCGCAATGTCCGGATTTAAATCCAATGAAAATGCTTTGGCAACATTTAAAAAAAGGCATTGCTAATGCAAAAACATCAAACAAAAATATATTGTGGGAGGAAGTCAAGAAAACTTGGTATTCTATACCGGTTGAAACTTGTCAGAAGTTAATAGACTCTATTCCAACAATATGCTCAACTGTGGTTAAACAAAAAGCATATTCTACTAAATACTAATATTTTATATTTATTAAGTTTGTTAATAAGCATTAATTTTCACAATTTAAGGTTATAAGTGATATTCTCTTTTTTTTTGGCCAGAAAAAAGCACATTTTGTTTATTAGTTGTAGTAACTTTTGCAACACTAGAATAATGTTTTGTTTCATCAATATTTTTTGTATCAGGACACGTTACGCAACGTTAATAATATTACAATAATTCTGTAATAAATTCGTTAAACACATTAAAGTAAAATGTTTAGATTTACCATTCATACTCTTATTATTTTGACCATAACTGAATATACCCCATTTTGAGCAATAATTTTTGTATATATAATCTTCAATTGATCCAAATAGTTTAAATAAAGACAAAGTTTTTTGTCTATTTTATTAACGAGCGAGGTATTTCACAGGCTTCAGCAAGTTTGATACTCTTCGCCGCACTAGCTTTATATAAAAATTGTAAATAAAATAGATTGAACAACTAACATTCGAACTTAGTTAGCGAAACGCACGTACAGTTATTTTAATGCCTATTTGAATGTAAAAAAATCATTATTACGTTTTTATTTAACATCGGGCGTTCCAAAATCAAAATTTTTAAATATCTAGTTCTAAATATCTGCTAAAAGTAGTCTTTAACAGTGCTGTTCAATACTATATCCACAAACTACTACATCTTTTCAACAAGAAGAGATGAATATTCTAATTATATATGAGTAAATTGTAATTGAAAATCCAAAATTAGCACTCAGTCGTAGTATTTGATGTGTGATATGAAAGTTTAGTATAGTAGTGTTATGAGGGTGGTACTAACGTTACTCTACAAAAAACTGCAATTTTATAAATTTTATTTAAATACAGTATTGCCCAGTATTTTATCGAATTGTTTGACAAGTTTATAGGGATTTTTATAAGATAAAGAGAAACGCAAACAGTTTATGTAAATATTTGTTTAGTTTTTTATGTAATTGCCATTATTAGTTACAACTTTTGCCTGCGTAGTGTTAGTGCTACAAATTAGCATCTTTATTGCTAAAGAATGTCAACAGGTTGTTTTTAACCTCTTCATCCGTTTTAAAATATTTTCTATTTAAACAACTTTGGAGCGAACGGAATAGATGATATTCCGAGGGTACGATATGTGATGAGTAAGATGGATGGGGTAAAATATTCCAATTGAAGCTCAACAATTTTTACCGGGTCATATCTAAAACGTGTGGTCATTTATTATCATCATGAAACACACCTTTCCTGTTTGCTAGTAAGATCGCTGTTGATAGTTAAGTTGCATGGAGGAAACTCAACGTGTATGGGTCCCTTCCAATCCCACCAAATTCAAAGCATATATACTGACTCTGGCAAATGGCACAAACCTGGCAAATGGTTTGGACAACTTCTTTTCTTTTTTGAAATAAAAACGCATGTGGCGTAAATACAAGTTATCGACCGACATTTTCCATTTAAATCAACTTGAATAACTAAAGGTCAATTAAAGCGAATCTGAACGTAAACACTGTACCGCAGGAATTAATAATATGTAAATAACCATCACTAATCCAACACAGATTTTTGTTTACAAGCGTCAAACTAGCAACTAACGAAAAATTTCTACGAACTTTTCGGAAAACCCCATAATATAATCATTAATCACCCTGGAAATAATAGGATTAAAAAGTTGTACTGTATAGTAGTAAACATGTAAAGAGTATTATATATTTTACGCAAACATCTTTTTAACAAACACAAACATCATTATTTTAATATTTTGATATTTAAAATCTTTTATTTAAAATTTCGACATTATTATCAATTTAAAAAAAAATTCTACATATGTATAGCTTAGTACGTGAGAAAGTTTATACCATATATTATGACAAACAGGGATTTTTGTTATAAGACAAAATGTATTAAAGTTTCACTGGCAAAATTCCCATCTGAGAGAAGAGCTTGTCAAATTATGTTCACATTGGAAGGAATATGTATAGTTTACAATACAACACGTGTTAGGAATCAACGTACTACAGTATGTCTGTTAGGATACATGTTACTGTTCATGCTGGTGTAAGAGAATGATTGTTCGAGAAAATATACTAGATTGTAGATAGATAGAAGATTGTCATCAAATTTATTATTAATTTATTGAGCCGTTAGATAATAGTTATTTAGGACTAGCTAACATCTTTACGTAACATTTTAAAAATTCCTGACATTTTTCAGAGTCAAATATGCTCATATGAAGTTTTATAACCGTTTTTACAGATGCAATTGAAAGCAATAACTGACAGTAATAAATATTGCAGTTGGTTTCCATCTATTTTATAAAAAATCTGTAAATAGGTTCAGAAAAGGTTATCGATCCACAATAACTTAGTGTAACGAAAACGAAGAGAATATATTATGCGATAAAAAACACACTCAAGAGCAGTGAGCCAAACATTTTAAAAAACTACTTAATGATGAAGAAGGAAACATATATAAAGTGAGAGATGAGATACTGTTACTGAAAGGTGTTGTACAGTTAGAACTCCCAATTATTACAGATTTAAAGAGTTTTCTAATAAGAGTGTCATAACTTTGAAAAGTAGCAGCAACACTGTTTCACATGTAAATGTAGGCTGCTCATAGGCTTCTTTCCTCAGTACGTTATGTTAATTTACACTTTTAACACACTTTTGGCTAAATGCGTTTGTGAACAAACATAAATTGTAAAACCTCTTTATTCTCAGAAAATCACTGTTTGGTGCGGTTTTTAAACCAAAGGAACTATAGGACTTTATTTTTTGAAGACGACGATGGAAAGTTAATGGTGGATGTTATAGAAATATACTAACAGAAAATCTTTGTCCTGAACTGATAAATGCAGGTATAACATTGCCACGTGGTAATGTCAACTGTCCACAACTGTTTAAGAGTATTTATGAAAAGAAGAGATGGTTTATTAGAAACAACTTAACAATAGCAACAAAAGGGTACAAAATAATTCAAGACATTCAAATTATCATTCCTTTGGATCTACAAAAATCAGCTGCGAATTGTATAAAAGGCTAATGTGTAATGTGTAAAAGGCTAAGTGTAAAATATTCAAAATTGTGAACACATAAATACATTGAATTTATGTATAAATCGCCTAAGACGAGGACATCATATCAAAAATTGTTCGCTCAAGCAAGCACAATACCCTTTTGCATATTGATAGAACACAAACAAGTGACGCAGAACATAATGTAAACCAAAATGCAGTAACAGTTGCATTGTCATCATGGGTAACAATTTTAAAGGTATTGAACACAAATGGAAAAATATATCGCGCAAGAGCTCTTTTAGATACAGGGTCTCAATTTAGTTTTATTACCACAAAATTGTATGACCTATTGAAGTTGTCAAAAAGGAATGCTAATGTACAAGTTGGTGGTTTCAATTGCTGGGTCACTGATTTGACAAATCGATGTCATGTTGTCATTACCAACAGCAAACGGTTTCAAAGAAAAATGTCCTGTTTTATAATTTCTAACATTACAGGAGATATACCAAACTTTAAAGTAGATATAACTAATTTAAATATATCCAATAATATTTATTTATCAAATTCAAAATTTTATGAACCAGGAAATATTAACATACTCTCCTTTATTTGGATTTTTCACCACTATCTAAAACTCAAAAAATATCAAATATACCTGTTCTTATTTAAAGAAAGAATCACTGGGTAAAAACAAAAAACCAAACGGAGACAAATTTCTCAGTGATTCTTTTTTGTAATAAATTTGCCTAACGAACAAAATTTTAAAGATATAAAAATGTTATAAAAAATTTCATAAACTTTTAATGTCAACGTTGCGGAGGGTAGTCTCCCCGCGTTTTCAAAACTAAACTAAAAAATTAATTATATTAATTTGTAATATATAAAGTAACGAGTGAAAGTAAATATATTTTTTTGTATATGTTAACGATACTTACATTGACAACAATAAATTTTCATGACAGTGACATACTACCAAAATATATATAGGTAATGTTTACTGTGTGATTGTTTATTGTACTGATTGTGTATTCAAATATTTAAATGTGTTTAATTGTATTCTTTAGAATCGGGAACCATACTGAATTTAAATCTACCGAAGGCATAGCAATACAGTTATTTTTATTTAAATTAATTATAGCGGTTTCTTTTAATCTTCTGTATTTTGTTACCGATTCTTTTAATACCGTTTTGGAATTATTCCATTTGATTTTATGGCCCGATTCCCATACTTTTGACATAATTAAAAGAGTAGGAAATAAATACAACACAAATAAAGGAAAAAAAAATATATGAACACTCCACAATCATTCAGGCATTACTTAGATTACAGGTATGGGCCTGAGATATGTTTTTAATTTAGATATTTAGAAAATAAATATATTAAACTACAACATTTTGAAAACTTTAACATTTCTTTACAAATGTAAAGATTGTGACATAATACCAAAAGGTTTACGTTTACGTACACCTTATAACACAAATAGAAGCATATATATTTTACATGGGGTTAGTTTAGCACTTTTAAGAGATTGCATCCAACATCACATATACACTAAATAGCAATTAAAGACTGACATTAATAATACATTACAACAAATATACGAAAAAGTAACTGAAGTTGATTTTAATCACATTTATAATAGCGTCTATTCCAGTTACATATATCACTTCAATATCCAAAAAAATACTTGTATTAAGAAATTTAAAAATTTATTATTGAAAAACATGGACCACATACAAACACATTAATACACCTACAGACAAAAATTTCATTAATAAAACTGTAGTTAAAATAAAAATTATCTTTCAAATAAAATATTATCTGATTCTGAAAAGTATGAACTTTCTAAAGGACTAAATTTTAGTGTTACGTCGAAAGATGTTTCTAAATTAGACCTTATTTTGGCAGTAGAGTCTGTTGCTCAAAAATTACCTTTGGAAAGTGCAAGTGAATACAGAATTAGGTTAATACTTATCTTAGAAAAACAATTTAAAATCAAATCAAATGTATACTATGAGGAAAGGTTAGCTATAGATAAATTAAAAAAAGACACATCTATTAAAATATTACCATCAGACAAAGGTAACGCCACAGCTATTCTAAACACTACAGAATATAATACCAAATTAAAACTTTAATTGATGAGGGTAATTATACTAAAATATCTACAGATCCAACATTAAAAATAGAGAGACAAATTTACAATACATTATAAAAACACAAACGTGAATTTACGGATCTAGAAAGATCACAACTTACAGCACATTATAGTGAACCACCTCATTTCTATGGTCTACCAAAAATACACAAAACTAATATACCACTTCGCCCTATAGTTAGTAGTATAGTTTCCCCATGTTATAAACTAGCAAAATTTTTATAGAACATTTTAAATCCACTGTCGGGTAGAACAAAGTCATATATTAAAAATACTTCAGACTTTTTAGATAAAATTTCGAACATTAAAATTACAAACCAAAATTTAATGGTTAGTTTTGAGGTGGTGAGTTTATTTACTAATCTACCAGTTGATAAATCAGTTTTAATAGTTAGAAAGAGATTAGAACATAACACAACATTAAAAGACCGCACTAAACTAAACATAAATACAATTTTGAAATTATTAACTCTGTGTTTAAAGACCACATATTTTCAATTAGAAAATGATTATTATCAACAAAATTTCGGAATGGCAATGGGTTCTTCTCTTTCTCCTTTGATGAGTAATATCTTTATGGAGGAACTCGAGAATGACGATCGAAATATTTTTTTACAAGATATAAATTCTCGAGAGTCTATAAATAAGTTTACTTTAGAGATGGAGAAGCAGAAGGAGAATAAATTGCAATTCCTCGACACTTTAATATTAAAACAAAACAACACAATAAAAACTACAGTTTACAGAAAACCGACAAACACAGATAGGTATCTCAATTTCTTTTCAAATCACTCAAAATCGGTCAAAATAGGAGTAATTAAAAGTTTATATAACAGAGCAAAACTTGTTTGTACCGACAGTGATACACTACAAAAAGAAACAAATCACATAAAAGACATTTTAATAAAAAACAATTACCCAAAAAATTTTATAGATAAATCGTTTAAAAATTTTGATACTAGACAAAACAGACAAGTTATTAATAACAATAATAATAACTCTCAAACAATTAACCTCACAATTCCTTATATCCGCGGTATTTCTGACACAATTAAAATAGCAGGAAATAAATACAACATAAGAACGACATTTAAAACAAAAAATACTCTTAGATCTCTATTATCTAAACTAAAGTCTAAACCAAACAATATACAACAAAATACCAAAAATGTGGTTTATAAAATTCCCTGGCAATGTGGCATATTCTATATAGGTGAGACATCCAGACCGTTAGATATTAGAGTAAAAGAGCATAAAAACCTTCTTAGAAAGGGCGATTTTAATAAATCTAGAATTTGTCAACACGCATGGGAATCGGGTCATAAAATCAATTGGAATAATTCCAAAACGGTATTAAAAGAATCGGTAACAAAATACAGAAGATTAAAAGAAACCTATATAATTAATTTAAATAAAAATAACTGTGTTGCTATGCTTTCGGTAGATTTAAATTCAATATGGTTCCCGATTCTAAAGAATACAATTAAACACATTTAAATATTTGAATACACAATCAGTACAATAAACAATCACACAGTAAACATTGCCTATATATATTTTTTGGTAGTATGTCACTGTCATGAAAATATATTGTTGTCAATGTAAGTATCGTTGACATATACAAAAAATATATTTACTTTCACTCGTTACTTTATATATTACAAATTAATATAATTTAGTTTTTAGTTTAGTTTTGAAAACGGGGGGAGAGTACCCTCCGAAACGTTAACGTTAAAAGTTTGTAAAATTTTTTATAACATTTTTATATCTTTAAAATTTTGTTCGTTAGGGAAATTTATTACAAAAAAAAATCACTGAGAAATTTGTCTCCGTTTGGTTTTTTGTTTTTACCCAGTGATTCTTTCTTTAAATAAGAACAGGTATTTTTGATATTTTTTGAGTTTTAGATAGCGGCGAAAAACCCAAATAAAGGAAAAAATATAGGTACTCAATAACAAAATATTATCATCAGAAGAAAAGGCATGTGAAGAACACTTTGTGAAAAATACAACTCGTGACCAGAATGGCTGCTTCCTTGTAACCATACTATTTAAAGATAGCCTTTCAAAGCTTGGGAATTCAAAAACAATGGTATTTTGTGGAGTTTCCATTGGATTATGGATTTTCCAGAGACTCATTAGAAAAAAGCTTACGAAATAATGATACGATGTATTCACAGTATTGCGATTTTATGCGAGAATATGAAGACTTAGGTCACATGCATGAAGTATATGAGGATAATTTGAGTGCAGCATCTTACTTTATTTATTAAAAGAGGATAGTTTAACAATAAAACTAAGAGTCGTATTTAATGGCTCTGCGGTAACAACCACAGTTTACTTAAAGGGGGAAATCACTTTAGGTGCCTCAAAATGAGTTATTTTTCAGAAGTATTTTCGAAGGTGATGAAATAATTGTATCATTTTAAAGTTTTAATATCATTTTATGTGATCTTTGAAGAGTTTAAAAAATGTCTTTTTTATTTTTTTTTTACAAAATGGAGTTCAGTAATTTTTTTTTTCGGTCGTCTCTGGCCCAAGGTTCAAAAGTGTTGCATTTGTCAATCTTTTTCTATTCATCTAAAACAAACAAAAAACAAATTGCTTTCTATTTTTGGTATATGCACGAGAATGATAAACTTATAAAAGTATAAAAAAAGTATTAAAAATGAAGTAAACTTTAAAACAAAAAATTTTCAAATTTTGTATTAGTTTTCATAATTTTTATCTCAAAAATTAGTTTATTTACAAGAAATGTTTAAAACTTTAGGTATATCCTTCCGATAATGATATAGAGAAAATCCTCCTAAATTTTCAGCCAAATCGATCAATAACTTTTTAAGTTGCAGAGCGAGCAGTTTTTCAAAACACAGTTTCGAGATATTCGCGTTTAAAGTTTCAGTACGATAAAACGTTTAATTTTAGTGACTTACCGATCAGTCAGCGATCCCACGTGCATATAATAGACCTTCAGCCTCTTTGAAAAGCTGGTTTTCTTCAACCTGCTGCTCTTTTCGGGCTGTACGAGCTGGTTTTGTCTCGGAAAGACTCTTCCAGTTCTGTTTCGTTACTCGAGCCTCATCGCTGGTTTCGGCGAAAATTTTGGCATAGTTGCCAATAATTACACTTGAAATATACACACAAATACAATTGCACTACCACTTGTATCCACCACTTTCGGAATTAGTCATATAATAACCACAAATGACCAACTAAATTTCCAAAATACCCTGGTAATAGATACAATCATATTGTAATTGAATGGCCCGGTTTTTGCGTGCCGATATTTGTAGCTCAGCCTCTAAGGTTTGGATGCGCAGTAGCCTAACGGCCTAACGCCTCAGAGCTCATTCGAAACAGTGCATTTGTCGTGCTAACATAGGTTAAGTACTGTACATTCGCACAACTCTTTATTATTTGTCTCTGTTAGACAGTAACCCACTCACTCTTTCGATTGCGTATCTCCGAGGCCAAGATGTGGGTTGCTCTACCTGGCTAGCTGTACCTGGCTAGCTGTACCTGGCTAGCTGTACCTGGCTAGCTGTACCTAGATATGGGAGCTCCGGCGCGCTCGACTTTATGTGCGATTACTCCGACTATACTATATTTTCGAAATATAAAAAAATATCGATTTTTTGAAGTTTCTGAAGGGATTTTCCCCTTTAATAAACAATTTACAAATGGTAGGTCCAACAATCCAAGATGATTTGTTTTCGATATTAGTTCGTTTACGGAAACATTATTATGTATTTTGGGCAGACATAGAGAAAATGTACAGACAAGTTGAAATAAATCCTAGCCAATACCAATTACAACGGATATTGAACTGATCCGTCAAAACCGATATGTATTTTTGAACTTAAACGGTCACATACAGAACAATAGCTGCTTCATTTCTGACAATAAGAAAGTTATATCAGCTTGTTATATATAACAAGTATATATAACAGTTATATCAGACCGTGAAAAGTACTGGATGGTGGGAGGTAGAAATTTAGCAAGACGAATTGTTCGATCTTGCATAAAGTGCTTTTAAACGAACCCTAAAGCAATTAATTTATTGATGGGAAACTTGCTTTTGCAGCGTCTTCTGCCAGCACCTCCTTTTTCTAAAGTCGGTGTTGACTAGGCAGGTTCTATACTGATTAAAGATTGTCAAGACCGTGGCTGTAAAATAACTAAGGCTTATATCGCAGTTTTCATTTGTTTTTGTACAAAGGCAGTTCACTTAGAACTAGTATCCTCTTTAACCACTGACTGTTTTAGAGCATGTTTAAATTATTTTATATTTAGACGGGGAAAACCCTTTGAAATGTTTTCAGCGGAAAAAACTTTGTTGGTGCTAACCGCGAATTAACAAATGTTCAAAAAATGGGATGACAACACGAAAGACATTTTAGCCAGCAAAGGTATAAAAAGGAATTTCATACCACCAAATTCGCAGTATCTTGGCGATTTATGAGAGACGGGAGTTAAATCCGCTAAATTCCATTTAAAAGGGGTTGCTGGAAATGCGTTAGTGACATGTGAGCATGTTATACTTTACTTGTTGAAATAGAGGCTATATTGAATTCCCGTCCTATGTTTCCTACATCTAGTAATCCCAATAATTTTTCCGCCATTATACCATCCCACTTTCTAATCGGCAGAAAATTAACATCAGTGCCAACTCCAAATCTTACCTATATCACCAACAATAAGATATTTTCATTTCAACGAATCCAACAAATTAAACTACACTTCTAGAGTAGATGGAACAAAGAATATGCATCAGAACTTCAACAGCGTTCAAAGTGGAAGACAAGCAGTAAATGTATCAATGAAAGGGATATATTTATCATAAAGGATGATAATCTACCGCCCTTGAGGTGGGTCGAGTTACAAAACTACATCCAGGTTCTGATGGAATCGCCAGAGTTGCATCCATAAGAAGAAGTTCAGGAGACATTAAGCGAGCATTTACTAAAATATGTCCGCATCCACACGAAGATAACATCAGCAGTATGTGAAAGTGTAAAAGCAGAGTTGAGTTGTATGGTTAATATATTTTGTTTAATATGTAAAACTTTATAATTGAAATTTTTACTGTCTATATATGCATATGATGTAGTAATGTTAAAAGATAAGCCTTTTAAGGCGGGGGAAACGTTCAAGCCTTAAGTGGCAACTATGTTTTTGTATAATAATTTCTCACAATGGCAACACCGCTAGAGAGGCGAGAGAAGTAAGCAACCATATTTTGTACAGGGAGGACGTCCTTCGAAATGTTCCTGTTAAGAATAAAGTTTTTCTCAAGAAAAAAGGTTTCAATCGAAAGAAAAGTGAAAAATCCTGCATACAATTAATAACAATCACTTATACTTGTTACTGTGGCTCATTTTAAAGTTTTGACATTCTTATTGGACAACTTTTTTCAAGCCATGCAGAAACAACAAGCTCCCAAGATACTATGGACAGGGCAAATATTAAACATTAACCTACTCAGGTCTGGTAGCGTCAGACATATGGTAGCGAACAAGAATATGGTGAGTGTCGAATGAAGAATGAACTCTGGGTATAATATTTCCAATAGGCAAAAAAGGATATTCCACAATGCAAAAATTATAGAGGTATAATACTCTTAAATGTAGCCTAAAATACTATTTTTTCTCATCTACTGACAATTAAGAATATATGCCGAAACAATAATCGGCAATTATCAGACATGTTTTCGAATTTTTCAAATCTACCATAGACGAAATTTTAGCATTACGATCTATTAAACAAAACTCAAAAATATAATCTCGACAATCACCATATCGTCGTAGATTTGAAATCTTTATATGACACCATAAATTGCTGCTACTCTATTCCCCACTGATTAACTTTAGAATATCAATATGCTTGATAGATTTAATCAAAATGGCAATGGATATAGTGGAAGGTAAAGTACGAATACAGGAAAAGATATTTATGGGCATCTCACCAAACAGAAGTCTACGACTGGGAGATGCACTGTTTTATATACTTTTTAATCTCGCCTTGGAAAAGATATATAAACAGGCACCAAATACAATACAAATTATTAAAAATGTTGTTAATGGTATAAGTCATGCAAATGCGACGCTAAAGAGGCATTTTTAGTATTAGCTACCACCTCAATAGAAAACAAAATATATGAAGGTATCTGGGATAACCACGAATGGAAATCGACTTGAAACTGCAGTGTGTGAGATTGCATTTACCTTGGATCGATAGTAGCCCACAACAATGATATCAATGCGGAAATGAAAAGAAAAATATCATTGGCTGATAGGTGCTAATTCGGACTTCAATTTACATCCAAAAGTAACTTATCTAGATCCACAAAAATTAAAATGTAAAAAGTACTTTTTAAATCCATCTTAATGTATAGTTCCGAGTCATGACCAAGAGAAAAGAGCAGTTGTTACAGTGTTTGTCACAATGTAAGAAAGACCTAAGAAAAACATATGGTCCAATATGAAGAAAACTGACTTCTGAAAAAGGTAAGAACAAAGACTCCACTATAATTAAAACATTCCTAAGAAGGGACGAAGACGACCCCATGAAAAAAAAAATCAGCTCGCCAATACGATCAAGAAAAAGAGCGAGACCGAAAATAAGGTTACTGGATAAAGTGAACGAACATTTAGGTTAGAGAGGAATTACGGCATGGAGAAGACGAACGTTGGATGGGGAAGAATGGAAGCATATTATTGAGAGGACCAAGGCCAAGACCGCGTTTTCCTGCCGAAGGATACATGATTAAAGAGCATTTACTTGAAAAACTCACAAACAATTTGAAAATGGCATTCTTGAAAATAGTCATAATTGTGTTCAAGTATTGAATTGAAGATTTTTTTCTATTTCGTTGAAATTTTGCACAATTAGATTAAGTAGTCTAAGAACAAATTAAAAGAATATATAAATGCTCAACAACAAAGTAAATGCTCTTGAATTTGATACAGCTCGATTATAAAAACTTGGTCTATAGTGACAATATTTGCCTTATAATTAGGAAAACCTTAAACGTTGATTGACTGTTGAATAAGATGCACGTAATCAAGTACTATCTGGTTGAAAGACAACATTTGGACGGACTGCATATAAAGTTCCTCAGATGGTCACTAGGATTGGCCTCCTTCTTTACTTGAGCTGTAGGCTGTTTTAATGGGAAAGTTGAATTTTGTCTTATACTCTGAAAAGGCCCTGCTACGTTTCATTCAATTCTAGCTCGGCACCATCTCAAGTGACGCCTCTTGTGTGTTGTAATAGGAAAAATCTACCAAGTATGTTAACTGGGCATCTGCATCTCAAGTAAATGTTTTAAAAAGAGTCCTAATTGTGGTTGCAAGATAAGCATCAACCATTTCCGGGACGTCGTTCCTTCATTTTAAAGTCGATTTCGTACAGTAAGAAACTTAAGATCTCTGATCCTTAAACCAGCATATTTGTCCCCATAACGCCCCAATGGGTAAATTCATATTCAATCGGCTTGATATTTTACGAAGATTTAAACTTGATTCTTTCATACCAATGACGCGTCCTTTTCAGTTTGGATAATTGTCTAAAATGACATGGTGCACGAATTTGTAATATTTTATTACTTTTAACAGAAATACAAGGACTTAGCTTAATAGAATATAAAAAACACTATGAAAAAACTATATTATATATTGTTTGTTTTGCCAAATTTTTTGCAATCGCATACAGGAATATATAAGTATATAATAAAATAAAAATAAAAATGTGTGTCACTTTTTGTGTTTAATATATGTTAACAATGGGAATTTCACTAGTATAATAAATAAAACATTTATAAATTTAATTTTGTCACAACAAATTGATGTTTACACAAGTCGATAATCCCTTATTCGAAAACAATCGCTTTTACTTTCATTGTTATACGTTCTAGGAACACAAATATTATCAGGTTGTATAAAAGTAATATTTATTACAAAATCTGACATTGTTCGGTTTACGTATATACTGAAAGGTATATCCATTTTTCACATTCAATTTCCAACTTTAAAAACAGTAAACAAACCGTTTAGACTTGAAAAATATCCTATTAAAAAAGTTTCGTTCCCCTCTTAAGCCCGAATACAAATAAAAGTAACTTCTCGATTCTAATACTTTCTGTTGTCTGGAAAGACGGAAAACATAATTTCGCAGGAAAGATATCTTAAGATGGCTGGAGAGTCCCCGTGGAGGTTTATAAGAAATGTTTTGTAGGTGTTCTCGGTAATTTACGGTCCGATGGTGATATATTTTAAAAGTTGTGGCGCGTAAATCATCTCGCCCGAGTCGAAAGGTGAATCCAGTTGCGTGCCCATTTCCGTTCCAGAGAAATTTAATTTGGGAATGTTTAACTTTCGGTGGGCGAATCAGCGAATTAAGGTTTTTTAAATGGAGTAAAAGTTTTCCCAGGTAGGGAAACGCTAATACCACCCCGCCGCTAATCACATTAAAAAGTTGTTTTGGGGTTTCTTTAGAGATACCCTTTCCTTTAAAAATTTAATTTATTTATATCAAGATGATATGTATTCCAGATGAGATAAATCGATTCAATATTTATCAAATTTAATATTTTATATTTAATTTATTTGTAACTTTTATCTCATCCTTTATGAAAATAAAGCAATTAATTAAGTATAAAGGATTATGATTTACGAATTTATATAGGTTTCAAAAATTAGTTTATTAAAAATCCATTGACGGTACAATCGGACTCAAAATACGTCCTTAAAGTTTAAAATACTTATTAATAATTATCAAAAATAAATAATATTTAGAGGTTTTAATTAATATTTAAGTATTATAAAATGTTCGTAGTTCTAAAGATTTAAATCAAAAATGTTTTTCCCCAAAAGTTAAAATCAAGGCATATTCACTATCAAAAGTTAGTTGACATTTTTTCATATTATTTGTTTATTATTAATTTAATTCTAGATTATAGGTGAAATTTGCTTTTTCATTTTTAATTATGCATTATTTTCTAGGACTATCTTTATACTTTATACTTTTGCCTCCGATTATACCGATATATCCTTAAGATATAATATCTGTATAAGATTTGTTGCTCTAGCTGTAATATGATCAGAAAATAAGGCGACTTTTATTTTAAAAATTCGCGCTTTACGTATCGACGCAACCATTTGTTTTTTTAAGCTGGTATAATTGTTCGTGACATTTGATAGAAGTTTCTTATCATTTCAATTGTTAATTTAGAAATTATAGCGTCTTTATTAAGAAAAGCGTTTATATTAAATATTAGGAAAGTGTTAAGCGTATGAAGCTATGTAAAGTAAAAAATTACAGTTGGTGCAAGGACTGTAGTGATAGCAGTGAAGCAGTTGAAGACAATTAATGAAGAAAACCTTACCAAAATCAAGTATCTTATGCTAGTAATCGCGGATTAAGTTTTAGAGGCATTGGGGATATTACTGGAATATCATATATATATATATATATATATATATATATATATATATATATATATATATATATATATATATATATATCAATTCAATTAATTATCAAGAACAATTTAGACTTATCTCGTGTGTATTCTCGTCTTGTTTCGAAAAAACAAAATATTTTTGAAAAACAACGTCGTGTTGAAATTATTGAAGATATGCTTTCTATGGATGGTGACATGCTTAAATCCAAGACTACTGGTGATGAGATATGGATAAAAGTTTGTGACCCAGGAACAACTCAACAATCAGATGAGTATCATGTTAAAGATAAACCAAAGCCAAAAAACGCGTAAAAGCCGATCAACAATCAAAGTCAGGTTAATTTTGATTAAAATATCAATTAAAGTAATTGATTGTTTTCTCTGATTACTGTGGCATTGTCCACAAAAAGGTCCTTCGAACTAGTCAAATAATTAAAAACAAATACCATTCGACAAGCACCATATGCCCCAGATATAGCATTGTGCAACCTTTTCCTAATCCCGTGATTTAAAATACTACTTCTTGGAAAACCATTTTGAGTCTGCTGGCCATTTTGAAAGAAATACCAGTCGAACATAAAAACTGTTTCGAAAACTGAAAAAAAAATGTGGAATAATTATATTGCATTAAGAGAGGATTAGTTTGAAGATAACATAAATTTGGATGAATAAATAACTATAAGGTTATTTTTTAGTACGTCCGAACTTTAAATTGAAATAAAACAATAAACAAATTAGATGCCTTGAAACTATTTATTTTAAATGAAATTCAATTTAATGGAATTATTGTTTGACATAATTTTGGACAAATGTCCGGCCCCTTTACTGACAAAGCGCATTCTTATAAGTCAATTTTCGACCACTTTTTCAAGCAATTGGGGTCTTATGTCCGCATTTGTATCCTCAAAGAAAATAATCTAAAAGCGTTAAATCACATGGTCTTGGTAGCCAATTAACAGATCCTTGCTCGAAATTTGCAAACTAATTTCATGCGCGACAGTCTACCGAGATAATCTTGAAGTTGGAATTAATATAGAGCGAGGTGACGCAATAACCCCTCTTCTTTTCTCAGCTTGCCTGGAAGAAGAGTTCCGTAATCTGGATTGGGAGCAGGATGCAATAAAGTTCAATGGTGCATACTTAAATCATCTTAGATTCGCAGATGATATCGTTCTTCTTTTACAAAACCCAGAGGAGCTGCAAAGGCACATACTGAGAGACCCACAAGAGCTGCAAAGGGCTGGAAAACCATTTGGCTTGAAAATAAACCAGAAGAAGAGTCAGATCATGTTCAATAAATTTGCCGAGGACAAAAGAATTTCTATTTTAGGAACGGATTTGGAAGTTGTGGATCATTATACATATAGAAGAAAAGTCTAGAAAGAAAAGTCTTTGTTCAGTGTGTCCTGCCGTTTTAACATATGGAAGTGAAGCTTAAATACTCACATTGCAGTTAGTTCAAAAATTTTGGGTAGCACAGAGGGGAATGGGAAGATGCTTGGTATTAGTAGACGTAATAGAAAGATCTACATATGGATTAGAGGACAAACGAAAGTGAGTGACATCATTGAAAAAATAAAGAAATTGAAATGGAAGTGGGCAGGCCATGTAGCGAGGCGATAGAACGAAGGATGGACCTAGGCGATCCTAGACTGGATACCGCTTCGCCGCAAACGTCTACGGAGAAGAGTGTGGGTGTAGAGCCTATTAATAATTTTTTTGATTTTCTGGTTTTTCCAATTTTGTAACGTTGAATCGCCAACTCTCTCTCTCTGCTCCGCTTGTTTAGGTCCTCTAATGCCCGATTTCATTAAAGATGCAAAACTGTAAAACTTACAAGTTTATTAGAACTGCACTATACTGTAATAAATTGAATTCGGAACAGGACAACTAAGGCAAGATTTTTTATTGCAGTAAATGGACAGTTTACGAGTTATTATAAGATTTTCTGATAAAAAACTTTTATTTATAACCATCCTTCCCTAAATGTACAAAGGAAATTTTTAAAAGTTTCAGTACCAGTTTCAGTTTGATATACTGTATGAGATGTAGAGACAAACTTCCAAATACTATAATATCTTCCAGATATCTCAGTCAGATTTTATTGACTATTTGTTTTTGTCTCGTCACCTAATAAATTCAATTGTGGCATTTATGAAAATTACGTCAATTACGTTACTGCAATTTTGTAAATACTTTATTAAAGATACTTAAAGGGTAAAGCAGTGTAAAAATTGTAAAGCAGTGAACAATAATAAAGAAAATCTACTGTATCTACTGATTTTGAAGTAGTATTAATAATATAAATAATTTTTTTGTCGAACTTCTTGGAGGTAAAGTTTTAGATCTAGGTGATTTATGGCTTCTTGAAAACTTTTAACAATGTTGATCAAGAATTACTCATTTTAATGCATGAATTAAATTTTAAAGATATTTGGTTTTGAGGAATATTATAGGGGAGCTGATATATATAATATCGTTGCTTTGCCTTTTGTTTTCCTATTATTCACACTTATTCTTTTGTTTGTGATTTTCTATTGCTCTGTAATTTCAAGATCAGACACTTCCAAAATTGTATGCCACTCATGAATAAGATCATTTTAAAAATCATTTGGGAAATTAGTTTTCTATTTTTTTTTACTGTATATAATGTTCATAAGGCATTGTACAGAATACTTAGCATTAGTCTAGAATCTACTATTAACTACAGTTTTATAGTAATGGGTAACAAAAATGTTAATTTTTCAATTCTATCATCATATTATCTGCTTTACCGACATCTATTTTCAAAAGGAACCCGTGAACGCCGATATGCTTTAAGTTGGATTTATTATTATATTGTTTATTAATCACGCAGTTGCAATCTATATAACTAAATAATTACTATTTAACACAAATATACCTGAAAACACTTTTTTAAAAACAAGGGATTTTTTTCAGATTTTTAGGAACATAATATACTGTACTTATATAACTAATAATATTACTTGAAATAATTAGTGGTATGCAACAACGCATTTAACATGAACATCAACATCACACTTACGCCACCTGGTAGTAGTCTTTAAGCGACAGTAGCGACAACAAAATGCTCAATTTTATCGAAACGAATATCCATATTTTCATTTTGGGGGGTCTCCCCTTAGAACTGCTACATGGTTTTTTATTCTGCTGAAGAAGTGCCATAGCTACACCCCTAAAATATAAATGGCCCATGGCACCTTTATATTTTTATGTATTTGCCAAGCGTTTTGCACGGTCATATCAATACACTGAGCCATTAGGGAAAAATACCATTTTTTTCTCTTTAATGGAAGTACGATAAAGGCTTATATACACGTCACAGCGATCTACGACGCCCATATTCGTATTATATTTTTTTCACGATATATGGTTGTTCAATTTGAACAATCTTGTATGTTGTGAATATCTTTTCACAATATGAATGGGCTTGGTGCTTAAAGAATTGGAACACATTGTGACAATGTTGTTCTCGTTCCACTGAACACCGACAATATTATGTTCTATGGAGAGCTATGGAGGCAAATGGACTGTTGGTAATTCTATTACAACGAATTGTTCCAGCTCCCTGAATATTTTTATTTAGCAACGAAATAAGCAAATTACCAAAGTTAAGAAAATTACCTAAGTAAAAGTGACATTTATGGCAATTCCACTTAGATCTCAATGTATCTGCATATGTAAGAACAACACTAGCCCCGACCCCAAGTTCCGTGTATAAAGTTTCAGTATGTGTAGTTGCGCCCTGGTAGGGTCCGAACCAGTTAATAGACCCTAATCTGATAGATCCTACCCATAACGGATCAGCTTTCTCTTTATTTATTGTTTGCAGCCATGTCTCCCATAAAAGGGAACCATAGCATCATTGATGCTGAGAGATTTTTGCAAAGGTGCATTTTCTAAAAATGTTGCATTCATATATATAAACAAGGGTCGAAGTTTTGCAAATTTGTTGCTTTTGTCCAATTATGTAGTGTATGGATTATTCATGATATATTCAAACCTATCGCTTGATATGTGGGTATCTTTTTCACGTTTCCATGAGATTCGACACCTTGAGGGTTGTAGAGATCAGCTCAGTAACAACACTCCCAAAAACTATCTAATTTCCCTTCCAGATATATTTCCTGGTTTGCATACCTAATTAAAAATAACATTAAAATAAATTAGAACATGACCAAAAAAATAAATATTTTTATATCTGTTCAATAAGGTCGTTATCAAAAAAGTTTTAAGAATTTTTCTTAGATAGACGTTTCGCCAATTCGGAAAGTGGCATCGTATACTCCTCATCATCACTCAGAATTAGCTGAGCTATATTATTGAAATCTATTTCAATAAGTGCTCTTAGTTGATTAGTTGGTAAATTATTAATTACTGAATTATTCTCATCGCCTCAGTTCTCATTGGTAATATCGCCACATGCATTTTCGGGTGGAAGCATATAAATATCCATTCCAATCTCCGGGAAATCATCATCGTAAACCATAGTTAAGGCTTCGTTTAATGTAAGGCCACGAAAATGTTTTGACATGTATTAGTAGAAAAAAAAAAAGATTAAATTTTCAAAAAATATATAAATCACCCTACTTTATATGCCTAGAGTCCTACACATAGGAGCTTCATATTTACTTTTATAAGTAACCCGTATAAAAAATAAACAACCTAATAACACCCCAAAACACTTATAATAATATTTCAGACACAACATTTAGTAACTCATTACTTACCCAACAAAATTCACATCAGTGGTCCATTTTTCGTAATGTAAACAATTAAATTTTAACAACAAAACTGTGCACTATCTGCACTGCGTTTACTACCTCATAGCTTATTTTTTATGTTGTGACGCCACCTATGCGTAGTAGAAAATTTTTGGCGGGCTGTTTAAACCTACATGTAGGACGACAGGCATGTCTGAGTTAATCTCATGCTTATGAATAACAGATATACAGTATTTCATTATTTAAAAATTATAAATGCACTGTTTATAAGAACAAATGCAACTAACGTAAACTTAAAACACACATTAAATATAGCATTTACAAATTTTTAAATGAAAACAAAAATATTAAGCGAATTTGTATAAAGGTGCTTTTCACTGAAAAAAAAAAATCTCAAGATGATTGGACAGTATCTGCGAAAGTTTATAAAAAATATTTTATAGGTATATTCGGTAATTTACGCACCGATGATGATATATTTTAAATGTAGCGGGGCGTAAATCATCACGCCTGAGTCGGAAGGTGAATCCAGTTCCGTGCCTGTTTCCGTTTCGAAAAATTTTATTCGGATATGTTTAACCTTCCTTGGGCCGATCAGTGAATTAAGGTTTTTTAATGGGGTAAAAGTTTTGATTGGTAAGAATAGGCGAAGACCATTCAATACTGAACACATTATATGTTCTTTCGGGATTTCTTTGGAAACATTCGCCTTTGTGATATATTAAGTTACAGAAGTATAATATGTGTCGAACACTATGTAAATTGATTGAATATTTGTAGTTATTAATTTAAATTATGATATATTAAATATTCGAGTCTCTATAGTATGAGTATTAAAAATAGGGTTCCATCCATTGGGGTATATTCAACCTGACATGACTTAAAGCCAAATTAAATACAAAGGAGATTAGCATCGTAGAGCTGCGGCATGGGGATGAGTATGTCCCTGTTGCGCATAGTACGATGGCATTGCAAACGGTGCTGGACTTACTCAGAGAGGTCTGTAGTGCATTTGGACTTATACAAGAATACAAGAACAATATATTACAAGAATTTGCTTTAAACAAGAAGAGAAAGATATCTAATATTGCTGTGAGTGGTCAACCACCGAACAAAGTAGCTCTGAATTTCCCGCTCTGGCAACATGCAAGAATAATAGTAAGCTAATTGAAAAGTTCGCGGAGCAGAAATGATAAAATATGTTTATAGTTGAAAAAATGACGGTATTATGTCATATATTCTCCCTTAAGTTCAATACAATTTTCCAGCGGTTCTCCAATTAATTTCACTCACCTAATACTCTTACCTACCCACTTACAAACCATTGTTTTTGAAGCAGCGGACTAACCTAATACATTTACCATTTTACTATGAATTTCCATTGCCTTTAAACCTTTTTTACAAATAATTTAATCGCTGTATGATTTTCAATATTTTCCGTTTTAAAAAATAACACTGATACGTTTACTTTAAGATGCTGGTAGAGCCTTCATATGCCTTCAGAGCTGCTAAATTCTGTCGTAAAATACGACATGATGTGGATTCGCTGAGTCCAAATTGTTGTGAGGGTAGGCTAATAAAAATGTCTGGGTCTTCAGCAACACTTTCATGTACCAAATCAATGTGCTCTTGTGAACGACCACTACGACTATATATTGCTCTTATTTTATCTTCCACCGAACCATTTTTTTGAAATTTTTGAAAAACTCGATTGATAGTGTTTTCAGATGGACGATTGTGTAAACCGTAAATATCACGTATTTGTCTAAAAATATCTGACTGGACGTCCATTTTCATAAAATTATTCAACAATTTTAACGCGTGTATTGTGAACGACTCCATTTCCATCCTCCATAATACTCTTACCTACCCACTTACAAACCATTGTTTTTGAAGCAGCGGACTAACCTAATACATTTGCCATTTTACTATGAATTTCCATTGCCTTTAAACCTTTTTTACAAATAATTTAATCGCTGTATGATTTTCAATATTTTCCGTTTTAAAAAATAACACTGATACGTTTACTTTAAGATGCTGGTAGAGCCTTCATATGCCTTCAGAGCTGCTAAATTCTGTCGTAAAATACGACATGATGTAGATTCGCTGAGTCCAAATTGTTGTGAGGGTAGGCTAATAAAAATGTCTGGGTCTTCAGCAACACTTTCATGTACCAAATCAATATGCTCTTGTGAACGACCACTACGACTATATGTTGCTCTTATTTTATCTTCCACCGAACCATTTTTTTGAAATTTTTGAAAAACTCGATTGATAGTGTTTTCAGATGGACGATTGTGTAAACCGTAAATATCACGTATTTGTCTAAAAATATCTTTGACTGGACGTCCATTTTCATAAAATTATTCAACAATTTTAACGCGTGTATTGTGAACGACTCCATTTTTATAACTGTCATACATTACCCTTCTCGAATGAGACTAAACTTAGGCAAATTCAAAACGCCATCTGTGTTTTATTCAAGAATAAAAAAACCGCTTAATGACAAATCCTCATTTTTGCCGTTCACGGCAAAAACACCTGAAACGTGCACATTTCTAGTTCCATTCCGGGTTCTAGGTTACACCCAATACCATTGGCCCAATTGATAAAATAGTTTAATACCAATTGATAAAATAGTTTTAAGACCGCAACCCGATTGCAAAAGTAAATGTCAATTAGCTGTAATTCTCGAAAGAATCCGGCAACCGAAACATGACGTATTCGCCGCATACTAATTCGCCTACATATCGATTTGGTACAGCAAGAAGTTATAGATACCGTTCGTAATGGATAGTTCTAGAATGACCAGACCCCCACTCGTAAATAACTTTGATCCTCAAATCATCTTATCCTTCGAAAGGAAACTAATTTGGAATATTTGGAAACTTTTTAGAAAAATTATATTAACGTAGATTTACGGTATATTAGAAAAAGAACTTCGCATAATGCAAATTAATTTAACGATTTATTAACAAAAAATAATCAACCGTCTAATTCTTCTCTAATTAAAATATTTTTTTTACTAAGTCACAGAGCTGCGTGGTTTAGCCAATTTGAATTTAATTTGGAATACTCTAAATCATATTCATATTTAAATAACCATCATCTATATTCGTCTGTGTACTTCTAAACTTACAACTAATACAAATTTTGTAATTATTTCCAATAATCCCAGATATAAAACCTAGTGTAATTGTCATAGCCAGCGCATTCGCTGTGTACCCAGACTTCGCTGTGTGCGGGGAAAAAACATAGATCAACTGATTATTCTTGAGCTGCAACAACATAATCAGATTCCTTAAAAACATAACTATTAAATGGATATATATATATATATATATATATATATATATATATATATATATATATATATATATATATATATATATATATATATATATATATATACCACCAACACTGAACACTTTGGTTACTTTTTCTTCAGTCTGGTATTTGCGATATGCGTTTTTTAACAATTCTGCAATATCGTAAGCTGTTAGTGGTCTATTATTTGCATGTAACCATACTCGAATTTATTCGCTCTAATAGGTCTGAAGGGGACCCATGAAGGATTTGTCCATCGGCTGGATTTTGTACGCGCAATGAGGTGGAAGCCATATTATAATCATATGATTTTTTCTAGCTATATCCACCAAATCAATATTTTTTGTGTGACTGAAGAGACAATCTAATAAAAAAAGAACTGGTGAGGCTTCAATTGATTTTATATAGTCAATGAAATGCTGCAACCATTGTGTTTGAATCCAGGCAGAAGGATGCGGTCGTTCAATTGATTCGACAGGAACGCGTTTCATTAAAATTTCGCTCATGTTTTTTCCAAGGAAAAATCATCATTGGCGGCACAAAAATACCGGCTGGCTCATAGGTCGCTAGCGTAATGAGGGACCCTCAGCAGATATCATGGTGTCAATTTACTTTTTGCAACAATAAAAAGCCCCGTTTCATTTACATTAAAAATACGATTAGCCGTAAATCCTTTTTCGGTGTAAACTTCCTCGAGGTTATCACAAAACTTATCCATTCTTGTTTTTGTAAATCCATTTGCCCTAGCAAAAGACGTTCCAGTTGTCTTTCGTATCGCCAGAATGTGCTTGTGTCTTGAAAGAAAACCTTTCAAACAGTATCTGCCAGCTCATTCATTATGAAATTGATGAACCATATTATTTTTAACGGTGAGTTGGTATGTTAGTGTTCTCATGCCCTTTTTGGTCAATCCATATAAATTTTCTTCTATAACAAGAGCGTATTTCACCATCATCTCCACATACATACGACATATGACAAAATGACATATCTGAACTAATTTAAAACAAATATATCACTCTACATATATTATAATTTGCAATATTTCAAATTAACTTCACTCGTCCTATTTCAAATTTTAAATATAACCACACTTAATCTCAAACATGTGATCTGTTAATGTATTTAACTATTAAGAAGTGTTAATAACTATTAATAACTAATTAATAACTATTTATGTAGATAATTTGATATTATCTAAAATAGATAATTACTATTATCCAATTACTATTATCTAAAATAGATAATAGTAATTGGCTTCGATTTTTTTCACTCTTCTTTTCAATCTTTTTCGGTTCAAAGCACCTCTCTTCCAATCCCTGGCTCCCAATTTGTTCCCATTCTGTGATAACTGCATTTTTAAGTTCCCTCAGGTTTCTAAGTGTAGGAATATGATGTTTCACATTTCTTTTGAGGTAATCCCGTACATGTTCGATCGGATTCAGATCCGGGCTTTTCGGTGGTCATTGCAAATTGGTATACCAACTTGATTAAGATAATCGAGTACCTCCCTAACCACGTGAAGTCGAGCCTTGTTTTGCATAAACAAGAAATTTGGTCCCACAAAATGGCCGAAAGGCATCACATGTTCTACTACAATATTCTCAAGATAGCATTTATGTATCTCGTCCTCATAGGAACTATTTCTGTACGAGAATTAAAGCAGATGCCACCCCAGAACATAACAGAGCCACCGCCAAATAGAATCCCTGCAGTAATATTGAAAGTACCTAAGAACGTAGCAAAGAAAGTAGCAAAGAAGTTAAGAACACGATTGGTTAAGCACCAGCTGTCTTTGTATCACTCAGAAAGTGCTTGTACAAGAAAGTCATCAGCTAGAGGACAACAAACATTTGCCTTTTTCGAACACTGATTTTATCACTGACAAATGGAAACGCACTGTGAATAACATACGACAACGACATGTGGTACCTACAGCATCCTGCTGGCTTCGAGGACACCCCCTAGAGCAGTGCGAAGCTCAGGACTAAAGAAAAAAGGTTTTTGATTAATATAGTAATATACGTGTTTTTGAAAGTATTCGTTAAACTGGTCGATTTTCAAAAAACACTTCTGGAAACTTAATTATTCTTAAACTAATAAACTGGAATAAATTAATTGTTGCTCTAACAGAAAATCAAGCATAAACTCAAAATTCGTTTAAAAATGTCACCCTTTTTCAATGGCAGTTTATCATCTCGGAACAATATATTGTGTTGAATTATAATAAAGACTGCATTGTTCATATTCACGCTCTGATTCACATTTGCTGTTTCTGATAAATTATCTACATATATGCCTACCGGATAGAAACTGAATAAAAAATATATACAGTGCTACTGAGAAGGGAGTATTCAAAATGCGGAATTGGTCAATCCTGAAGTGTTGGGGCAGTAACAGAATTTTTAATTGAAAAGGCTTGTAGGGGCTTCGGTGCACTTAATGTCAATCGGAAAATTCGCGAAATACAAAACAGATAATTAACAGAAGAATAATTGCGACTGATTCGACTATCTAATTTGTTCCGCTTTGAGTCGTCCTTCATTTTTAAAAATTATTTCATGATTTTAACGATATTGATATATTGTTGTATGACAATAGCCAGTCATTATAAACGGTGGGGTATAACGCTACCAATTTGTTTTGGCAACATTTTTTTCGTGATATCTATGACATTTTCGGTTCGACTGCTAAAATACATGTTAAAAGAATGTAGTTAAGTTGTGGTAATTTACATAAAAAAATAATTCGATAATTGCAGCTCAACATGAATTGAGATGTTCTCCAGATGTTCTTAAGCTTCTCTATTTTGTACAGTTACAATCCAGTTTATCTTGAGTCGTTTTAGAGACTTCTAGTTTTTAGGTTTAGAGATGACTTCCTCGACTTCTCCTGTCTGATTTCGGTCTCCATTCGATGACCTTCTTCGTCCAGTTGTCGTCACTTGATCTCGCCACGTAACCAGCCCACTGCCACTTCAATCTAGCTATCCTCTTTTCAACATCATCCACCTTCATTCTTCTGCAGATCTTTTCATTTTAGACTTCCTCTCTTAGCTTAGGGAGCAAAGTCTCTGCTCCATAAGTCAGAACCGGCATGGCTCATGTATTAAAAGTTCTTCAATTTAATCCAATAGAGATATTATTTTCTTTAAAGATATGTCGGGTTTACCCTATGCTGCCCAACCGAAAATGGTTCGTCCCAGGAGTTCACATGTTTGATGGTCCCTACCAATTCTAACCCCATGTCCCAGGTATATGTATTTTCTCACACATTTAATTTGTCTGCTTTCTACTTTTATATTCTGACTTGAGACTAAGTTTGTCATTATTTTACTCTTGCTGTAATTTATATTTAAGCCGGCCATATTCATGGCGCTTTGCAGTTCTAGTAGCATTTCCTTAGCTTCTCCAGCCTCTCCTAGGTACTACATGTTTGTCCGCGAAGTCAGGATAGTTAAGTTTTTCTCCATCTATTTTGCTAATTCTACTTTATTTCTACTCGATGTTTTTAAAATATTGTTGTAGAACATTTATGAGCTATTTTGGTGACAGGGTATCTGCTTCTCGGACTCCGCGTTGGATATATTGCGCTTGTAGATATTATATATAATGTTTTTATACCTATAATCAATTTTACATTATTTTAGAACTTTTATAATGGCACTGATTTCTGCAGTATAGAACGTTTTCCAAAATCTAGAAATATTAACACGAGGGGTCTATTCTATTATAGTATTTTTACGTACTGCAGATGATCGTTTGTACCGTATCCGAAATACAAACCAGCTTATTGAAAGCCGTGCCTGAAAGCTTAACTTAGTAGAATATGAAAAATACCTCAGAGTATGAAACAATTTTTTTAAATCGTTTCCTTGGCTACATTTTATTCTGTGAGAAAATCCCGAAAAGTAAATCAATTTTTGCATGCATTTGTAATCTAGCTATGTTGTAAGTGTATTTGCTCTTTAATTCATGTATACTGGGTATTATAATGTTTTTATATATATATATATATATATATATATATATTATATATTATATATATTTATATATATATATATATATATATATATTATATATTATATATATTATTATATATATATATATATATATATATATATATATATATATATATATATATATATATATGTATATATGTATATATATATATATATATATATATATATATATATATATATATATATATATATATATATATATATGTATATATATATTTATATATATATATATATATATATATATATATATATATATATATATATATATATATATATATATGTATATATGTATATATATATATATATATTACATATATATATATATATATATATATATATATATATATATATATATATATATATATATATATATATATATATATATATATATACATATATACATATATATATATATATATATATATATATATATATATATATATATATATATATATATATATATATATATATATTCCTTGCTGATTTTTATGACAAACAGTTTAAAAGATTTTTATCTGCAATCCATACTTTTATTAATTACATCTGCAAAAATAATACAAACTTCACTGACTGATTTTGTAGACTTTTCATCTTTGTTTAACGTAAAAAGATGCAGATATCGAAAATGCTCACATTTGTCAATTTTCTACTCGTTATTATCGACTCTGATATTACAAATAACAAATGTATTGTGTACTGAAATAACAAATGTATTTTGACTTGAGAATATAAAAATATTTATAATAAATCTTATCAAGGATATAAAACTTGCTGAAAGTTCTAAACTCGAAGAGACTAAACAGCAAATCACATTTTTAACTTCTCGGCGCGCGTTTCGCTAACCGTGTCGCGTTTGTGTTAGCATCATCAGGACATGATTGTTGGTTGTTGACTGGTTGTACTGAGAATTGCTGGAAGAAAATAATTTAGAAATGCAAATTTATAAACGGACATAAATAAATGAAGACAACTAATTCACAAACGTAATATTAAATCTAAATAACTTGAAATGTAAATAATTTAAAAATTAATTGTAATTATATTAAAACTAAAAACATATATATTATATTTACTGCTTGATATTTGCACTTTAAGCAACGAGAAAGATTTGGTACACAAGAAATAACATATTGATAATCCAAATGTAAATCACAAATAAAAAAATGTAAATCATAAAACTTATTACTGCATCTAAAAATATTTTAACTTCATACGAAATATCTAAAATAAGATCATTTTGTGACCTTGACTCCAAAATATGCCTATGAAAATTATTTTCTAATGTTTTTATGTACTATTATCAAAGGTTTTATGTAATAATATGTAATGGACAAATATAAAATTGCTATTTGAAGAATTATTAATATAACATCTATAAACCGTTTAGACTCGCAGCTTTTTAACGGTTTTCCGAAGGTTGAAGTACGTTCAAGTTTCGAACCGTGCTTAACGTCACTTAACTTCATTTATCGAACGGAAATTGATGTTCAACGTCGTTGGTCCGACTTCCTTCTCTTGGAATCCCCACATCGATATCTTTTCTAGAACAAAGCGCTATAGTTGCCTGAATTATCATCTGCAGATACATTTAGCAGACATTATGTGCATGTACGGATTGATCTTTTCTTATAATATAACCTTATCATTGGCATTTCCTTGTGTCAAAATGAATCTTATTAATCATAATAAAATAATAGTTCAAACTATTTCCTCAATGGTTACTTCTAACTGGTAAGTGTATAAATATATACCTAATATTACTGGACTACTCAGTTTACCTAATATATACCTAATATTACTGGACTACTCAGCTACATTTTACTGCAAAATATGACTTGTTACAATTTTACAGATTTACTTAATGATCCCATTCATCTCCAGTCGATTCTAACAAACTGGTTATATCGAATTTTTTTATTCATGAATATAAATACAAATATATCCTTTTCTCTGTTCTATCAGAAATTAAAAAGAATAGTAACCATGTCTTACTGATATGCTTTAAAATTGATTAATATATATTTACGCGATAGCACTCAGCCAATCGGGGAGTGTAATATATATTGTGTAGCAATAATTTTGAATAAGGTATGTCTAAAGAAGGGAATGTCAAATAGATTAATTTTTGGTTCTCTCTTATGGATTTTATACACTAACAAAATACCGGATGTCACTGGAACTGAGATGTATGCATGTATGTTGTTGACACTACACTTATATTTACTAAGAATAATTTAAATAGGCTTACACAAGGGATTCGGTCTGTCGTTGTTTGTCTCGCGGAGTACTTTCACGATAGTGGCTCAGTATAAAATAGATCTAAAAAACTAATTTCTCTTATTCAGGAAAAAAAAACTTAATCGATTTGTTGGTGGCATATAAAAATATGATAATTAGACTCCATCTATAGTGAGTAGTGCTCGATATTGATAGGCAGATGGACTTGCAAATGTACTGTATGTATTTTGTGACTTCTAAAACTACAGAGTCCTGTTTTATCTGAAAATGCTTTCAGAAAGGGGATGCTGGGCTGTCCGCATATTATGAATTCCGCATATTATGAAACATATATGGTTTTATTTTCTAGGGAAATTTGTGTACCATTTAGATCATATATATATGTAAATATTTCGGAATATCAATTAATTCGTTCTGTGGTAGACCACGACGTTTCGCTAAAATATCAATTGGCATTTTTCATTCGCTTCAGCAGAAAAGTTCGACCAAAGTTGACAACACAAAAAACTAAAGAGACAACACTTAAAAATACCAAGTAATATTTTGGCGAAACGTCGTGACTTTCCACAGAACGAATGGGAATTGATACCCAGAATGATTTGCATACATCTTCTACCGTCCGTGAAAATATGTATTGTATAGATGGAGAAGGGTAATAACTTTCGTAAATTTAACCTCTTTTTATGTTGTTCACATGATTTGAAAAAAAAAGTCCCTATAATAAAAGTCAAAAACCTAAAGGTTTCCGCGAAAAATACATGCAAAATTATAAAATCGCAAATTGAAATGTTATGATTTTAAGCAAGTATGTGTAAAATGATATTTAGCAAATAATAATTGGTTGTTATTTTACGAATAAACAACAAGTACAATAATGAACAAAAATAATGAATAAAACATTTTTTTAATCTAAGAATCAGCCAAAAATAGGAAGTGGCAATATCGAATTGACTAATTAAGATGATTACTAGGAGGTGGCGACAAAAATTGTATCAGTGTTTCAGTGTGTGTATTTCATTTCCCTTTAAGACCACAAATTGTATTCTTTATGCCAATATAACGATATGCTTCTTATTTATGGAGAAGCAGCAACTAGATTTGAAATATACTAGGAGATTTTCAACGTGTTCGGACACATTACCTCAACTAGTGTACATTTTAATACTTAATTTAATAAAACAATTAATCATATGTGACGAACATTATTTGAAATGTAATAAAGGGTTTTTTTACTGTACGACTTATGTAATTAGAATTACTCTTAGGGTTAAAAATTGGTGTGAAAAATGAGCGCATTTAACATTAACAAGATACTTTCCCTTATGACCCAAAATATATATATATATACATTATTTATTATTTATTATTAATATATTTATTATATAGATTATATAGACATTATTTGAAATATAATAACGGTATTTTATTATACCACTTATCTAATCATAATTACTGATTCTCTATTTTGTTTTGTATTTCAGGTAAGTCACACTTATGACTAATTTGTAAAACAAATGGACATATTATTCTTCAACACCAAACGGTAAGGAAACCATTAAAATTATTAATTAAATCTGTTAGTGATCGTGTAACTTCTGAACGACTTGACCGATTGAGGTTATATTTCCACATATTTCCAATATATTTGTTTTATCGAGACGATGATTCATAGGTATGCTAGGGTCCGATAGGTGGCGCTGTAGATAAGTTATTAACAAATTATATATTTATAAAACGAAATGATTCATATTTACACATGACATATGAACATCATTTCAGAGATTTCAACCAAATCAAACTCATCGCACCACCTACCGAAAAGGGCAGAACAACGTCTCATCTAAAACTTAAATATTCGTATTGATGATTATATACACACACACACACACACACACACATATATATATATATATATATATATATATATATGAAGATTTTCAACTTCTTTGGACTTCGTCCAACGAGACAACAGTAGCCAGGAGTTATACACCCCCGACCATTGGGTTCCACAGTCTCATGTGGAACGCACAACAACCTGCGTCTCCGCCATAATGAGCAATGGTTAGTTGCTTGACCGGGAGGAAACCCCATATATAATATGGATGCTTTTAGAACTAATGACAGAACGGTTGGTTGGTGAGATTTGATCGAAAGTTGAAACGTGAGAAACGATTTTTTTTTATTTCTAGACACACCCAAGAGAAATAAAATTAGAAAATATTGAATCGCCTTTTTACCTACCAATTGCACGTCTGTGTTCCATCCTCTAGACCAGTGCATTATTACAAGCTTTAAAGCTGTTTATAAAACATTTATTGTTAAAAAAATGTATTAGCCATTAATACACTTGTTAATCAGCTCTAGAACTCTAAAAGAAGTAAACGTTTTGGATGCAATTTGTCTTATTAAAAATGCATGGGACAGGGCATCAAAGAACATTATTTAAAATTGCTTTTTCGGATCTGGAATTACATATAGTAACTCCGAATATCCAACCCAAAACGCAGAAAATTTAGATGCAGAGGACGACGTCCCATTGTAATTTTTGGCTCGAATATGAAAATCTAATGATGATTTCGGCATCGGAACTGATGCCGTTATCAGCGACTTTTTCACTGTAGACAACGATTTAACATTGGAAGAAAGTGATGACTCGCTATATCTGGAGGTTCATATGCAAGAAACAATGTCTGATGGAACATATGATGAACATTCATAGGAAGAAGAGATTATTAAAACATATCAACAGGCAATTAATGTGACGCAGCAATTAAAACGCCTTGTTGGAGCACGTGGCAATCTGCCAGCTTTGGATTTAATATCTAAGTCGGATCTCAATTTCCAAGTTATTTTAATTGCCAAAAGAACCCGTCAAGCAACGCTGCTATAATATTTTAACCACAAGTAAATACATACTTTAATATTTTATATGTGTATGTATGTATGTATATGTATAATACGTCTATATATTATGTATGTATTTGTAGTTTCTGATAATATATTTGATATTTATTGTTAAATGTTTATTAAATTCACTCAAATCCCTTATGCAGACACTTTTTTAGGGTCGTAAGTATATATATATATATATATATATATATATATATATATATATATATATATATATATATATATATATATATATATATATATATATATATATATGAAGAAATGTAAGAAATATAAGAAGAAAATATGAAGAAATTCAATATGAAGAAATCGCCAACAATGTACTTCAAACGGCTGCTTCAATAGCACCAGAGGAAAAATGTCTCAAACAAACAAAAATCTCCAGTGAGACCATTGATTTAATGAAGAAACGGCGAGCAATGAGAAATGCAGGCAGCCCTTTTGGCAGGGTCGAGTACACTGAGCTCTGCAAAACTATAAGAAAACGTATCAGAGAGGACACGCGCCGATTCAATATTCAGCTAGTGCAAAAAACCCTGGAAGAAAACAAAGGAATTAACAAAGCTAAACAGAAGCTGAGAAACAAAAGAACGCAAATATATGCTTTAAAGCGTGAGGATGGCACAGTGTGCAGGGCGTGTACCCAAATGTTAGAGATTGTCAGAAGGTTTTATTCCCAGTTATATGAAGATCAGAGCCAGTCAGGGACAGCAATACCCACGGAAGAACAATATATAATGCCAGATATCCTAGTGGAGGAAGTAACAAATGCTATAGAATTGATGAAGAACGGCAAGGCTCCAGGAAAGGATAGTGTAACTGTCGAAATGCTAAAAGCTGGTGG